>JAQIWS010000084.1:0-62090 GCA_034696085.1 Stigmatogaster subterranea
GCACGAAAACATTAGTTTAGCTGAAAATGCTTCACGCTAAACAAACTAAACCAAACCGCGTTTCTCATTCTGACTTATTACGATAGCATTTCCGGATACGGGTGGTTTAATACAAAACTACAAGAATAAAGAAAAAGTATAATTTTTTCTTTCTTTAGTGTCTTACAATACAAATTCAATATAATTTGGACATTTATTCTTTTGTATTTGACAGTCGCGCAAAACATTGAAAAATTGCGCAGCAACCAGTTTGTTGAAATCTTTGAATAAAACGACGAAGTTGTACAAAAAAAAATAGAAAAAGGAAAAAGTGGATCCGTATACAAAAAGTTTCTGCTCTTGGTGTACACGGACTATTGGAAAAGATATTTTTATGCTCTTGCTATTGCAAAAGCAACAAAAAGCTGGGCACGTTTTAAATTGAAAATCTAGGTAACAGCTGACTTTATCTTGCTAAAACTTGAAATACTGTACTCAACCAGAATCTATGCTTCTCCAGTACACTGAACTATTTATCACTGCGCGTGCGCAATGCAATTAATCTACAAAGTGCAGTATTGTAACAAAAATTGTATGATTAATTCACTTTGTCGTCACGCAAAATCAAGTAAAAGTATGATAACGGGAAACTGTCACGTAAATCTTCTTTAAACACAACATTGCTTTTTTCGTAGGTTTAAAACTTATTGACAGCTAAAGACTCTACCTTAAATCCCTTTGAATCTTTTGGGTTAACAGCTGACCGGAAAACGTATATTTCAACATCCCTGGAAAAGACTCTCGCTGTCGATACTGAGGATTTGGAAAAACAAAAAAGAATTAGAGAATGATAAATATTTTCTGTCTAACTCTAAACAACAAAAATTCCGAGAAAAGTACACGCAGAAAGTTAGAGGTAATTACCGTTAATGAGACCGACGTGAATTGAAACGATTTTCTATTAAATAAACGAATAAAAATTCCCCCGCGTACTAAAACTTTTATGTTTCCCAAGATTGAACAAAATGCTTTATATTACTTTTCTTTTCTTTACGAGAAATAGCTTTAAGGAAATAAACGTGAACTTTATTTTAGACGAAACAATTTAATCAGTCGCACTCCAAACCGAAAATCGCGTGCCGAGCATGCGCAGGGAACGCAATTGTCATTTAATTGTGCGGTACTGGAGTTTATTAATAAAGCATGTGTTATTTAAATTACTAGGTGCTCTATAAATATCTGGGTTTGACCACGTGGCCCGTGTCGAGAGCTTAGCTTGGTTGATACGTGTATTGATTTCGAATACAATTCGCCAACTGACGACTCCCGTGCGCCGTTGCCGTCACCAATTTGTCGTGCTCTAATTGCAAAGATTAAATTCAGCATTCAGATTAGATTTGTTAGTTAGTGATGATGGAAAAATCTTCCCCAATGATTTTTTTAAAGCATTTTCGGTGACCTAATTAGACTCGAAGTCGCGATGAATTATTCACGACTAGTAATTTTCCAGTCTGTGCGGAAAACTCGGAAAAATGAGACATTTTTTTCTCCCAAAAACTGGGAAAAGTTCATTATTAATTATTAAAAGGTTTTGCTCGATTCTGTAATTGGAACTGACTGTCGTGGAATGAAATGAAAAATCTCTGGCTTTAAAAGTACACCGTTTGACAATGTAAGTATGATTGAGAGAGTTGGAGCTCGTAATTAACTAAATCGGTGAGGCGGGAAAATTTGCGTGCAGATGGCGAAATTCGACGGTTTTCCATACGCAACCAAACAAACCACGAATATAAATGAGAGCTCAAAACTAAACCCACCTCAAAGACTCAATTTTGACAACACGCACGTGAAGTTCGATGCAAAAAAAATATTTTTTCCTCTTTTATTCCGCAGCTGTGTCCGTATCAGTGAGCGCATGGACGCTCGTAGCCATCAGCGTTGAACGGTATTTCGCCATCTGTCAACCCTTCCGTTCTCGTCGATGGCAGACACTGTCACACGCCTACAAGACCATCGCTGCCGTGTGGGCTGGTTCCCTGAGTTGTATGACACCTATCGTTGTTCTTAGTAATCTTCAGCCTATGGGAAAATCAGGTAGAATTTGTTTGTAAATATATATACATATTTTTTTACATCTGAATAAAACATTTTCTTTTATCTTTAAAGAGCGATAAATTTTTTTGCCTGTTTATAATATAGCTGTTTTCACGCGTGGCTTTTTCTTCTTAACGTTATTTTCGTGATAATCACTATAGGAAAACTGAAATGCCGTGAGGCCTGGCCGAGTGCGTGGTTGGAACAAGTATTTAATCTCCTTCTCGACCTCATCTTGCTTATTGTGCCCTTAGTCATCATGATAGCCACTTACGCGCTGATTACGGTTTGTCTGCAAAAAGGGATTAAGTTGGAGGAAAAAAGAGAAAATAACGGTACAGGTGAAATTTTCTGTCTACACTCTAATATTTAACAATTTAATATCTTTCAAATTTCGCAGTTTTTTCGTTATATACGGATTAGATTTTTTTTGTCAGTTGAGATTTGTAATTACGGTACTTGACTTTTTTTTTTTGACTAAAAAAATTAAGATATTTCCCTAAGGCTTAAAACTAACATTTCAATCTATATTACTGTAACCACAGTTATTTTTTATTTTATCTCACTTTTATTACATTTTCCCATAAAAACAGATAAATTTCAAATCAAGTACAGTATTTACATCATCATCCCAAATAACATCAAACTGACATGTGATTGCATGTACTCAACTTTACCTATATTAACTCTTACCTCGCTTTACAGAATCCTCCAAAGTGGAACAAACATCCAACAAATTACCAAACGGAGGAACAGTCTTAGACGAAGACGACCTTAAAGATACAGACTGTGGAGATGTATCTCCTCGTTTAGTGCATGCATCCATGAAAAGAAGCGCGCATCTTCGTCAAAGCAACGTGAATAAAACTCTTTCCAACAAAAAACGAGTCATCAAAATGCTCTTCGTGGTCGTCTCGGAGTTTTTCGTCTCTTGGACTCCACTTTATGTCGTTC
This sequence comes from Stigmatogaster subterranea, assembly GCA_034696085.1. NCBI lineage: Eukaryota > Metazoa > Arthropoda > Chilopoda > Geophilomorpha > Himantariidae > Stigmatogaster > Stigmatogaster subterranea. Next base: position 3,028 of record JAQIWS010000084.1, read on the forward strand.
ACACAATTTCCTTGTTCGAACCTCGCGCGATTTATGGAAGTTTGGGTACAGCGGGCATATCGTTATTTCAACTCCTCGCCTATGCATCTTCGTGCTGTAACCCCATCACCTACTGCTTTATGAGTTTGTCTTTCCGTCGTGCATTCATTTTGGTTTTCAGTCGATGCAGACGCAAAAATCGGTGGGAAGAAGAATCAGCAATGTCTGTAACCGTGCCTTTAAAAACTACGCCTTCTTTTTACGTAAGAATTGCCTTTAGTCGTTTCACCTTTATGGTACTAACTTATAATTGAATTTTGTATTTAGCGAAGGTAAGTCGTTATTTATATACGTCAACGCCCTCACCAATCATACAATATGGAATAAATCCTTTTGTCACGTGGAAAATACAAGGTGAAACATAAATTTTAAATTTGGTTGTCACCAACCGCTTGTAATATCAAAGTTTAAACTTGTTACATTTTAAAATTCAATATTTGTTATATGTATTCCAGAATTCCCACTATGACGTTAACGGTTTCAATTGGATTGTGTTCTCCTAAAAAAAGTTTGACAAATACAAAAACTACGAATTTCATTTCTCAACTTTAAAATAAAAGACAATATGTAAAATGTGAAAAATTAATATACGTAAGAATTCTGATCGTACCTCAGTATTTAAAATGTTGTTAAATCACTTCATTTTGAATTTTGAAACGAGCGAGTGCCTAATCCGGATTTTAAGGTTAAAATTTTTAAGTATAAAAAACTGTTACGCGTGCATAATCACAAAATTGAAGTACCTCTAACTTAATGTTTACTTAACTATCAGCACAAGCATTAATAAAATTAATCCACTGTAAATTATATTTTGGTCACTGTAAATAGTTATATAACCGTAACGATTTCATCGAAGTTAAATTATTGTTGTTTTACGGCTATTTAAAAATTGTTTAATCACAAAATGTACATATTAAACTGTTTAATTAATGTATATATAAAATTTATTTCTCTACCACCCAATCTCTCGAATCCAACCGTATCGAAACCGTTCAATTACAAATTTTCAATTTGCATTGCTGCGTTAGTCGCGAAATTATTCATTTTGAATAATTACAAAATTTATTTTATGCTTTTTATTCAGTGAAAAAGGATAAAATTTTTTACTGAAGAGTATAAAAAAAGGATTTGCTGAATGTCATGTGACATGCTGAGTGGATTTCTAGAAGCAGATTACATGTCAAAAGAGCACCTGGCATCAATGACGTTTAAAGAAGATGAGATGAAGCAACAAAATACGATTTTCTGTTTCTTTTCTTTCTCCTTTTTTTTTATAGATTTATATACTTTTTTAAACGGTGTAAAAGATATAAACTTTCAAAACTTAATTTCCCTCCTTCAGCTTCGGTATGAAATTTTCTGCGATATGCTGTTTTCTTTTCATTTTGAATAATTTAGTCGCAGTTAGCAATGAATAAATTATCACGCAGAATTTTTCTTTTAAAGTTTATTTACAGTTTTTTTTTCAAATACCGAAAATAGACTTTTAAATAAATTCAACGATAGGAAAATTCTTTGAATTTCGCTCTGCTGCGTTTGGTAAATGGTGTGAGCGTTAAGAATTTAAAATAAAATAAAATTCAAATTAATGATTTACTTTCGTATTTCCATACAAAGCAATAACAAATTTTATAAATAATAAATAAATAAATAATAATAATAATAATAATTTAAAAAAATTTCATTCACCTGTACTGTACACAATTTTTTTCCCCCGAAGATTCAAAGTTGAGTTTCCACTTCTCGGTCGTCAATAACTACTTGAAAATGAGAAGAAAAGAAGAAAATAGAGCAAAAATTTTAATAAAATCTCTTTTAAAAAAAAATCAATTTTTCTCATAAAATTAAAAAAATTATCCAATTGCAAAACCTAATTTCTTCTTACGAGAAAAATTGATTTCTTTCCAACTCTAAATAACAAACTAGGTTTTAATCAGGTTTCACTAGCGCGTGTTTAATCTAATACAAAACTGGGAACATAATCTAAACAAGACGAAAAGAGATCTTTTCAATCGTGTAAAAATCACCTAAGGGAAGATTGAGAAAATATCTTAAAGCCGCCACGCAGTGAAATTGATAATTTCCCACCCGACCAACCTCGCAACAGACAATAAATAATTTATCACGAGATGCATGACGTCAACCCAAATCAATTTTATCTACCACACGAAAAAAACAAAACACTTACTCCGTACATCTCAGACGAAGTCTACATCAATACGTGGCGGGAAGATAACGGGAAGATAACTTGTCACAAATAGAAGACATAGTGATTACCCGTTCTCGTGGTGCTGTTCCTGTTATAGAAACTCATTCCGTTTGAGCTGAGGGTTCCTCGACGCGATAATCGGTTTCCACAACCAAACGCTTGCAAAAACGCTTGTCGAAATTTGAGATTCATGAAACAGTACGTTATCGGATTGCAACATGCTGATACATATGCCAATAGTTGAATATAACCCATTAAAGGAATCGACACTTCAACGTCGAGGGATACCAAAGTGAAAGCAATGTAGAAAGGAGTCCAGCAGATAAAGAATTCCAATACAACCATAAATAACATCCGTATAACGTGTTTTTTAGCTGCGAGGCTTTTTTCAACGTTGGAACTTCGAATTGGACGTGCTGGGAGACGTCGCCGTTGGATACTCGACACATTATGTCGGTTTTCGTTTTCATTTTCAGAGGTCGTCGTGTCGTTGTTTGCCTCAGAGCCGTTCGCAGGTTTGGACGGAATTCTAAAGTTGAACATTTGACTAGTAGTTTTATGCGTACGCCCACTGGTCACTAAATTCTGGGAACATTGCTCGTTCGCGCTTTCTGTCGACCTGGTCACTGTAAATAAAAATGTAAATTAGGAGTTGTAAATTTCAACTGAAACCAAAGAAATTTTTTCATAGTTTGCTGGAAATATAAACTTTGCAATTTTATAAGAAATTGTTCTTTGTAGGTGATGTAACCGTAAAAATAATTGCAGTTTCCATTGATGGCACACGCAGCACGTTGCTTTAATTCCGCCAATTAGTTCTCGTTTTAATGTCTATTGCCATTATCTACGCTACTTAAGATTTTATACTTTTACTCACAGTCATTTCATTAAACAACACATTAAACAGGCTTAGATGAGCGTTAGATATCTGCACGCCCTTACTTTTAAGGGCATGTGCGATAAGAACACTCAAAAATTCTGAACAATAACCGTTTATCGACAAGAAAATTTTTCCACCGAATAAAACTCGAGGTCGACTCATTTCTCTTTCAAAATTCCCAAATCGAACTCAATTCTCCAACTTTTTAATATTCTCCTCAAGAATTATGACATCCAAAAACTATATTTGCGGAGCCTTCTTTGACTACTAAATACGTTTACTGACGTCATTCGATTAAATTCGCTGAAGATGTCAGCTAATCCACTTTTTTTAAATGCCATCAACTAAATCCCACGCTTCATTAGAGCAATTAAAAACACGAATCACGGTCTCAAGAAACACGAATCAATCAGTAAGCGAGTTATAATTACTTTAATCCACACCAGCTACCCTAAAAATAAACAACCTTCAAACAAAGTTTTTTACTCGTTTTTTGGTTTTGCGTTTTGGAAATTTTTTTTTTTTCATCAACCGAGAACTCGGTTTTCGGTGAAATGAAATTTTTTTTTTTTTTTTACTTACTTTGCTGTCTTCCTTGCTTTTCAATCTGAATTCCTTGCCACAAACACCACATGATCTTGGCGTAAGCTCCAACCATGATGAATAGAGGCAGTATTAAAAGCATGATATCGAGAAAAATATTAAAATACATTTCTGCGTCTAAGGAAGGCCATTGTTCTCTACATTTGACTGCACCTGTAATCAACAGACAGGAGATAAATTAGAAACAATTTTTTTCTCAACTTTTAATTGAAATTTTTTTGGGGTTTTTTTTTAGAAATTTTTTTTTTTTTTCAATTTATACTGTGATTAATTACAACCCAAGTTTTTCACATTTCACACGTTGTGCCTTGTCATAGAAAATTATTACTAGCTGATATTTTAATTTAAGGTAAGTCAACCCTTTAATAACTCGCACACATTTCACCGACAGATATAAATTTTTTTTTTCCTTCCCCCTCCAATTTTTTTTCTATCTTATCGATCACAAAAAATTTCTAATTACACTTTTTCAAATTTATCCCGATTAATAAAAAACTTAAAACACGTGCGCAATACTGATGAAACTAAAGTTCAACGTTTCAAGCCTAAAAAATAAAAATGATTAAATTTTTCTTATTGCTCTATTAACTAACCCTTACCTGGTTCTCTCATGGGCATCAGTTTAAAAAGAACGAGATTAGGAATCATATAAATGAGCGAAACGATCCACACGACTGCGATCATCTTGTAAGCGTGGGAGAGCGTTTGCCATCGTCGCGAATGAAGAGGTTGACAGATGGCGAAATAACGTTCGAGAGAAATGACCACCAGCGTCCACACCGACACCGACACTGAAACAGCTAAGAGACGACAAAATAAAAAAAAAAAAATAAAAATGTAATAACACATCAAAGAATGAAATAAAATAACACGGGTTGAGTTGGGTAGAAACAACCGTGGAGCAATATAAAGTGAAAATAATAAGAAAAGTGTTATGTAATTCTGTAACGCAGTGCAGTGGAACGGAATGCGTTTTGTTGTTCGAGGAATGTTATTTCGGGCGTAAAATAGAAAATTTGTCATTGGAATTTTTTTTAATTTGGTTTGTTTTTGTTTTAAAACTTGTTTTTTTTTTTTAGATTTTATTGAATGAAAAGAGTTGATTTCAGAGGGTGTATTTAATTTAGCGTGATAGATAAAGGAGATTTTGGTTTCATTTTATGAGTTTTACAAAGGTTGGGTGTAGAATACAGGTAGTTAGAAGGTTTGGATTTAATTACTGCAATAAAAGCTAATCTAAAAATGATAAAATCTGACATGTTCCTGGTATGCGTAATTAAGCAAATAAATTAGGTACTTTAATGGTGTACCTGGTAACGTGTTTCAAATTATGTTTGATGATATTAAATTAATAATAAAAGATACGGTTAATCAACATCCTTCATCCGAATCAAAGTGCGAGATTAAAAGCTGAATTTCTTCTCCCTCCCAGCACGAGTTTAATATCAAACGTCGTGACTTTTAATTCGCCTGCAATCTTAATTTTCTATAAATATATTAATATCTAATAACAAAAGCACTTTTCAAATGTCAAGCCATCAAAATTTTCTTTACTTTTTTAGGCTTAATGGTTGCTAAATTTAAAACCCCCCGTAGAGGCGAAATTTTACGACGAATTTCGTTAATATTTAAAAGACGAATCTAAACCTTTCAAAGTTGCTCGAGTCTTTTATTGCAATATTAATAATTCGTGTAAAAACACCCAAACTCTACCTGTAAATAAAGCATTCTCGCGTTTAGATAATCCGATTGCAAACTTACGGCGCTGTTGCAAGACTAGATTAGCGAGCGTTGGTTGGATTTTGAACTAAAGCAGCGGTTTCGTCGCTCAAGATTAAATCTGCTCAGGTAATTACTTATCTAAAATCTTAATTAAAGTTCAATTTATCTCACCATTTTTTCCCGCTACTTCCCGGGTGAGTTAAAATCTGATAAAATGTGGAGTGACTCATCAGCGAGACCAGCGGTAAATACTTAAAAATGGCGACGATGACAAAGAAACTTTTTCTATACGTTTACGTAAAGGCTTTTATCTCTATATCTAGAAAGATTTAAGCAATTATAACTTTTGACCAATTTAATTTTAATTTTAATTTTAATTACATTTCAGACAACGATCAACGGAACCGGCGTAATAGGTGTAATCTAAACTCAGCGCATCTCAAGCCGAAATTGATGCAAGACGAAGCGTGTTGGAAATTTGAAGTGAAAGCGGATCTTGTATCTAAGGGTCGATGATTCCACCGTAAAATAATTTCTAATTACACCAACTCAACTACTAAAAATTCAAAAACTCTAAACCTTTAATCAACCTCGTCGTATTTTAAGACCACGTTCAAGAATGATTAATCGGCAACGTTACACGAAGTGAATATAAAACCCAAACTCCAAATCGACGTAAATTTACTCTCATTTTACCACATTTTAACCTCTGTAACTATTTCTAATATCCTCCATCGTCTTATCAACTCGTAGCATAAAACACCGTTTGTCACGGACGCGGAATTTAGAGTCGTGTGACGTTTGACAGCTCGGAATGTTCTTGGACATCACTGACGTGCGAAAGGAACACTAAGACTACACCGCAGACTTCTCAAGAGGACTCTTTGACTTTCATGAAGCCTTCGCCTTCCTCATCCACTCCTACTTGCCACTTTAATTCTTCTCAGCACGCGACTGAAATGATTACGATCGGGTTAAATTGGGTATAGCAAGCACCGAGCGCCGTCGACATACGGTAAAAGCCTTATTTCTTTTTTTACTCCCCGCTTCGTCACACAGAGCACTTAATTCGGGTGATTATTTGTGTAAAAGACTACGATAAAAATATTTATACACCACGTACCCCGAAATCGTCCGACCAGTAATTTGTCTCATGTGGTTAACATCACTTGTGAGTGATCGGTTTATTTTAATTTTTAATGCATCACTTGTGTAAATAGGCTTACTAAAAAAATTTCTTCAACGTCCGAATGTTTATTTTACATTTGTAAACTCGGAACGATTGATGTGACGTATGTAAAAAAAATAGTATAGACTATTTTATATATTTTTTTTGGGAATGGAAATCTTTTAAATCTTTGATTTTTTAGTGAGGCGGGGACCTTGATTTATTTAAAGCAGCAATTTCGCCACTCCATTGAACAGAATTCTATTTGTAGATTGTATAAAACATTCTTATTTTATACAATTTGACTTTTACTTTATACTTTATAGACCCGAGATTGGAAAAAAGATAGAAAATAGCCATCTCGACAAAATAGAGCCAACGTGGTCGAAATAAAATCTGTTTGTCGACTATCAAAGGAAAAAATCTGTCTCAACGTGTATAAGAGAAAATAACGCGACAGCCAAGATTTTTTTTTTCCACCAAAAACCCAACTTCGTCTCCTTGAAAAAACTTCGACTCGAATTTTCTTCAAAACTAATCTCGTGATACAGTACACAAACAAAAAATAATAACTCTCGACATTAACAACTTTTCTTCATTTCTCATTTCTTCTTTTAATCTACAACTGTCTAGCAATTTGAGATGAAGAAATTAATCTCAATTTTTCTCATCTTTTTTCCCCCACTTGATACTATTACGTCACACAAACAACTTGAAGGTTGACAGGGCAATAAAACAACACCAGTGTCTTCTTCACTCGTCCGCCCAATCGTTAAGACAAAAGGAGAAGAAAAAATTAGTAAAAGCGTCATTCTTTTGTGGCAGTTGGTACTTTACAGTGCTAATTAGACATTAAAGCCAGCCGTCGGTGAAAATCTAACGGTAAAACTTTTCTCCCTTAAAAGTTACTTATTTTATTTTTTCTTAGGACAATCTTGAATAGAACCAATTAAGCTAATCTCTCGAAGGAAAAACATTCTCCGGTTCACACCTTTAAAAATAAAGGAAGGAAACAGAAAAAGAAATTTTATTTCATTTCATTTCTTATCTTTTTCACGAAAATCCGAAATATTTCCGTCAAATGTTTTTGTTCGCGTTTTCACGTTCTGCAATGAGTTTTTGTATTAAATTCTTCTTTTAATATATTTTTTTCATCTTTCAACAGCTTTTCTTTTTCTAACGTCTACCTTAAAATGAAAAGTCCTCACGGATTACGAACAACGACATTAACACCTCATGCAGTCTACTAAGTTAGAGACATATTTTATAGCGCCATTCTCGCGTCTCGAGACAACTCTTTTGCTTGACTATACAAGAAAATGTTGAAAGCAGTTATTTTTACGAGTTAGGCTTGATGGGATTTTTTTTCTTCTCTTCCTTACGTCTTTGTGTGAGAAGACAAAAGTATATTTTTCATTTAAAATTCCACGTTAGTGCCGCGGCGCAGTGGATTTTTCGAGGAGTTTTATGACGCAGGATTTTTAATTATTTATGGTTTTTTGTAAATTATTACTCCGTGTTAAAGACGGTGTAATTTGTCTATTTAAAAGGAAATTTTCTCAGCGTGTAAATTACAGTGAATTAATGTCAAAGTTGAGCAAATAGCATGATTAAATTAATCGTGTTCACGTTGGTTTAGAATTTAGATGAGGTCAGACATTTAGCAACAAAAATCTTAAATCTCTAATAAACCTCTTCAATTTTTACATTAAAGTGAAAATAATTTGATTTTTAAGATTTTTTTGATTTTTATGTAAAATTGAAGAGATTTCGTAGTAATAAAATTGATAGACGTATAAATTATAAAACTAGCCGCCATTATTATTATTTTAAACTACTCTTGAGTAATTTTAACGACTGATTTAAATGAAAGCAAATTTGGTACAGTAACCTTTTCTCTACTGCACAATTTTTCTCGTCTGGGTTTCTTAATTAAATTGTGGAAACAGCATCATTTCGTAGAGTGGTGGAATTGGTGAAGAAGTTAATCTGATAAAGTTTATTTACAACGGTACAGTAAGGTGACATACGTTTAGATGAAATTGCTGAACAAATGATTAAACTGAAATTGCAGGCTTTTAAACTGATCGTGTTGTTGTTCTTGAAACAAGAATTAATTTATATATTCGGTGTAAGACACCAACTTTTCCAAAGTTTGTGGAATTTCTAAATTTTTTTAAGATAGTAAGTTTTGCTGTTTTGCGTTTTTCATTTTTCATTTTTAATTAACTGTTATTTTTTTTACACTTCACTAAAACTACACTACTGAAAAACGTTTTTAAGGGCAAATGCAATTTAAAATTGCGGTGTTACCAGTTAATTCCACCAGGGAACATAGGTCATTCCTAATTTTCTTCAGACCATTTATATACAACGCTAACGGCTAATCCACGTTCGTTACTCTTTATAAAATAAATATAAGTGACATGTTTTATTTCTAAACTAATATTTAATCACTTTAACTTTAAAATAATGTACAACACCGAGTTTGATATCCATTATAATTATACAACGTGTCAGTAAAACCACTCCTGGAAATGACTACCATGTTTTGGCCACATCGTGATTTCAGTTGAAGGAAAATGCAATTATCTAGAAAGTGACCCGTGGGAAAAACCAAATTTGTGCTGCGAAAAGGTGAATCGATATAACCACGCTCGGAAATAGAAAGAAATGTTGAAATAGGACCCCTCAACAAGAACATAAACGAAGTTATTATTGTATACCGCCACATTTCGCAAGTTTTAAAAATAAACCAATAAAGACTTTTCTATATAAGCTGACAAAGCTAAACTTAAAACGAGGTTGGACTGCAAAATAAATTATTTATTTTTTCTCAACAGTTTAATGAAAACGACAAATTTGCTGTAATTCAGAATAAACATCGCCTCGGCGATCTTCAAAGCGACTTGATAATGAAATACTATCGCACTTTACATGCACAAAAAAAAGTTCATTTAGCTAATGCATCAAAATAACGCGGACAAAGAAAATTTGCCTTTTCACGTTTAAGCTCGATTGAGTTTACAAGACTTGATGAAACATTTGTTTAGAAAACGACACTATAAATTCTAGGTTCTCTTTTGTTTCCCATTTACGTAAAATTTAACTGTGACCACTAATTCCTTAATTCCCTAAGCTGCTATGTCGTGTAACTGTGGTTAGTGGTTGTTTCAGTTGACTGTCATTTACATTTATCTACTAAGTCTTTACTGAGTGAGTTTTCATTAATTGTACTTGTACGTGTTAAATTCTCGTAGTTTGTAAATTCCCTTTTTATTCTTAGATGAATAAGTGACAGTTTGACATCCTGTTTTCCAAGAACCACAACTACTTTTGGAAAAAAAAGTCATCATTTCCAACCTAAAATTAATATGGTATGTAGGTTGAGTTTTTTCTCCCGGTGACTTCGAGTACTGTACTTCATTCACTCGAAAACGGAAACATTGGTTAAATACGAGTTTTACACAACGTTAAAAATATAACGAAATATAAAAGAAAAAAATTGATTCTAAGTATAGATCAACCGTATATTTCTCATGGGTTGGCGAGGATGTGACAATTTTTTGTGATCCATCACGCGTGCTATCGAGAAGTAACTTATGCGTTGCTGTGTCCTGCGGGATCAGGTGACAAAGAAGAGCGCGGTTGTAGTAATTGAACGTGGAGTAAACCTCTCTGTAGAGAATTTTTTTTATTTACTTTTACGTAATTTAAAATTATTTTTCCGGCAGCTGTGGGTTACGTAAGTTCGAGGATTAATTTAAAAATTATACAGTTTGACAGTTTATCACGTAGCGGCTTGAAATTGGATGAAGTTAGTGAAGGTTCTAAGACGAGATTAAACTTTTGATGCTTTATTTAGGCGTAGGTTTTGTTTGTAAACACTTTTTTTTGGGTAATTTTAGGTTTGAGTTTGCATGCAGCTACGCGAGTTAAACGTAGATGTGCAGTTTTGTGGTACTGTATAAAATTTTGACACTTTTTGTCACTAGTGGGGAAAGTGAACAGCATTTATTTTTCATTTTACCACAGTCAAGACTTAATTATTCAAGACGGTAACGCGCAGCTTGCTCCAAAAGCTCTCTTTAATTATACCGGACATGTAATCGTTAGACACTCACTTTAAACGGAAAAACAGCTCGATACTATCTAGCATGAATTTTAACGACATTTCTTAGAATTTGTCTTGCTTTGCCAGCTTGACGCATTTACAATCAATATCCTACTATATTTTATTTTTACTATTTCCAGAAAACGATTGAAAAATTTTATAATTACAAGTAGAAACACAAAAAAATAGTAAATAAAAATAAACATCCGTTCAAAGTTCGGGACATCGATTTGAACTCAAATCCCGAGGTTCTTTAATATTTATACCCTGTTTTTTAGAATATAAGATTAGAATGAGTTTGGTGTGTAGTAAGTTTGTCACAAGTTGTCCTGCCTAACGCTGATAACGATAATGGATGATGAAATTTTGTGATGACTTTGCTGGGGGAAAAGAAGAAAGAATCTCAGCTTTAACGAATACTTATACCAACCATCGATCGCTATGAGAAACACGTAGTAGACATTTTCCCCCCGTCTTTTCTTTTCACTTCTTTTCATTTCTTTTGCAGTAGAGAAGATCAAAGAATGAAATCTTTTTACTGTATAACGCGCCCACCGCAATTGATTTCAGATGAGAATTAGTTTTGAAACAGGGAAAAATAACGGTTGGATTGTAAAAAGTCGAAATGAGGGTTGTAAAAAAATACCGTATTCAAAAGTTTGTCATTAAAAAAAGGGATATAAAGTGAAAAAGAAATTTTAGAAACGTGTGTCTTGTGTACGTGTGAATGTAAGACTGGGGTTTTTATTTTAGTGATATTCAACGTGGAAAATTTAAAAAATTTATGTGGTTTTTGGGTGTAAGAAACACTTACTCAAATTGCTTAGTTTTTCCTTCTTAGATGTATTTCTTTTTTTTCTTGTTGGGCAAATATGGCTCTTTGAGTAAAGTGGAGAGTTAGTTTTTTGGTGAGCCCATTTCTTATAAAACTTTCATCACGAATCTCGAGCTTGGATTAATTTGCTACGTCGGTCCTTATGTACTATTTTGCTCACGTTTCGCGTGAAAATACTCGAAACACACTTCTTGATCCAAGATAACAGTACAAAAATAACAATATAAATAAATTTAAAGTTTTGTACCGAAAACCAATTTTATTCTTAAAAAAAGAAATTGGCAATTTTGAAGTCCTAAACTAAGTAAAACACGCATTTACACTAAGCAAACTTTTCTCCACATAATCTCGGTAGCTTAAGGACTCGTTGTAGGTTTCATCCAAATCTACATAAAGAGCGCTTAAACCTTTACTGTGATAGGCGGAGGAAATGAGAAACACTCTTGGAAGCTACTCTCGTTTCAGCAAGACGCAATCTTAACACGAAAACTGCGTAAAAAAAACACTTTTCCCTGCCAGAAACAGAGATTTAGAATGGTGTTACGGTAAACTTAATAAGATATGGTTGAGCCATTGTGCAATCAAAGTCTTATTCAGTTTTTGTAGGTACTTGTTAAGAAATAAATTAAGCTATTTGTATTTTTGTAGGAAATCCACAGTTTGGATTTTGGTTTGCAGCTTCGCTGCAAACATCGTTAGTCCACGCATTAAGTGTGTGTGTTTAACAAAATTGTCCAATTTTATACACCAATTTGGAGAAACAAGTTGTGGAAAGTTAACCAAAAAACCAGCTAAAGCTGCGGATTAAATGATGCAGTTTATGTTATAAAGCTGTCAGATGGATTAAAAAAGAAAATTTATTGTCAAGTTTATTTTTACGCATTTTTTGCAGATTTTTGGGTTGAAAAAAATTTTTTTTTTTAATGAAATGTCAGTAAAATTTTGAGTTTTTGATTTGTGTAGATTAGAAAGTCATTACGTTGTTGACACATCTCGGAACTAATTTTGCATAACGTTGACGTTTTGTTAGCTCATTTGAGTTTGTTTTGCTTTTATCGAGTGGAATGTAAACATCGCAAGTTTTTCTAATTTAGATTCTTAAATTTTTAAGGTTTTTGTATTTTTTTAATAAATGACAAAATAAAAATAAAAAAAACGAGTCGCACTTACCTTGGAAAAATGGTATAGCTTTGCACATCACTTCTCCAAAAATGAATCTTCGCAAAACTTTGCCTACGAGCGTAACGGGGATGCAGAAAACACCTAAAAGCAAATCACTCACTGCCAAGTTTAACAAAAAAACATTGGTCACTGTTCGCATTCGTCGATTTTGAATCAAAGTCACGATCACCAACGTGTTTCCAACAACAGCCAGAATTAAAATAAGCGTATACGACACGATAAGCAACTCTTCAGGAGGATTACTGACAAATCTAACCGGATTCCAACCGTCGTGTTCATCACTGCAATTCCCAAAAACGGTGCAGTTTGAAAATGTTAAATTCCCCAACGTGCAATTTCCTAACGTCGTGCACTCCACCGTCCTAATTTCTTCTTCACCCATCTTCAGAATAACTTAAAGTCGTGGAGAAAACTTAATCGTGTTTGGTCCATTGCAGTTTCATTTGTGAAGACGGAAGATTTTTTATCTTCTTTTTGCACTTATTTTCTTTTTTTCTCGTCGTTTTATCTCGCGCATGTGCCAGAAAATCCTGTGCCTTAGAGGCTGTCCTGCTTGGCACTTGACTCCGAGTGAATTCCTCGCGAGACAAAAAAGAGAATCGCGTATTTTTGGAACGTCATGAAGGTGAATCGAACGCGTGTGTTCAACTGGCAAAGTTCCAGGGAGAAAGGCGCTTGGTTGTGTGCGTGTTGAAAGTGAATTAAGTGACGTGAGTGTCACGTGGACGGTTTGTGGGTGTTGGGAAGATATTCCGATGATGGTGTTTAGCTTGGAAAATTTGTTTTTTAAAGTGGAATAAAATTTGATTCATCAAAAAAATTATTTTTTTGAGTTTTGGGTCTATAATTTTACAAAATTTTATGGTTTTTTTTTCGCGGCCCCTGGTTTTCCAACCACGCGTGGTTGATACAAATAAATTATTTTTGAAGATCGATAATTGACAGAATTTTTATTTCCGATGAGGAAAAAAAATTTTTTCGATTCAAGGTTTTTTTCTTCTTTATAATGAAAAAAAATACTATTTTTTTCCTCGCTTTACAAACTTTTATTTTTCAATAACAAAATTATCATACAAGTGTCATCGCGTGTTGACAGTTAAAAACCGGAGCGTTTCCACCCAGTTTAATTTACGCACCAAAAAAAAAAATTTTCTTCGGTGTGAAAAAAATCTCTCATTGACATCTGGAGCAACTTAAGCCCTTTTACGAATAATAATAAAAGAAAATGGAGTAAAATATGGTTGACACAATTTCTGACATAATTAATTAACAAGAAGTAAATGGGGCGAGTTAACAAAGCGAATCGTATTTATCACGCAATTTTCAAAAATGATGGATTTATTTGACGAAACTTCAAACTTTTAATATCGCTTCATTTTTCAATCTCGCATTTATGAAGAAAAATATTTTCCAGGTCACAAAACTCGGTTTGGTTCGAAAATTAATCAAACGACCCGCAATCCAATCTCATTCTTGTAATATTTGTCTGGTGAGCTTGGCGTGTGGATTTTTGGATTTGGATATTAAAAAATAATTTTTTGGTGGTTTTTATTCTATAAAATAAAATACTTTTTTATTTCTTTTATAAGTAAGTTAAGTTATAGCGTGAGGAAAGTGACAAATTGTTCTCCGGTGTGTTTAAGTTTGTATCTAGGGCCAGTCGATGACACCCTTGAGGAATAAAGCGAAATTAATGTTTAAAGATAGGCCCATTTTTAAAGATGATGGGATGAAAATCTTTTAGGATACAAAAATTGTATTTTTATTTAATATTATTATTTTTTATACTTGTGGAAAAATTTATTTTTCTGTATTAAAAAAATTTTTGGTACAAAAATTTAATTTATTTCTAAAGGGCATTTTGAAGATAAATTTTCATGGGTTGTAAGAGATTAAAATACAAATTTAATTTCGTTTTTGTGTGGATTTTTTTGGGATTGTAAGATTTTATTTTATTTTAATAAAGTGAAAATATTCTAAATGACATTTTTTTGAGTGAATTGCGTGAAGATATTAGAGTAAATAAAAAAATGTCAAATATAAAATGGAAAAGTTTTCAACTTGACGGGAATTTAATTACTTATTCGAGTATTTATTTTTTCCTCGCTCGATTTTGCTGCAAAATTTCTGTTTACCTTTCACGTAATCTAGTGATCAATCGAAAATCTCTTGAGAAAATTTTTATATTTATGTCTCATTTTCTTTTATTTATAACTGCCACTTGTCAAAATTTTATTTTACCAATTTATCTTTCAAATGGAAAACAATTTTTTGTGCTCTTGACGTTGACAATTTAAAATTAATTACTGTACACCCAAAATAACGATCAATAATCATTTCTTCACACATTCTCTTTCTTTACCTAACTTTAATTACTGATAAAAAACACATTACAACCTACAAAAAAAAACATAAAAAATGGAAAATTAGAAAATATTTACCAAAAAATATAAAAAATTTGTCATAAATTTTTATCAACAACGACCTTCATTTATTTTGAATTTTTTTTCCGGGAAAAAAAATTCTCCACCTTACACTAAACAAGGAAGAAAAAAAACCACACATAACCTCCGAACACATGTCTATGACTCTCATCACGGTACCATTACTCACCACCAAAATTGACAAATAAAAAATATTCTTTTTCACAAAAAAAAACAAAAAATTTCCTAATAAAATCATCAATTACCATCATTACACAACTTACATAATTTTTACTACCTTAACTACCAATTTTATTCTACACACAAAAAAACAACAACAGGAAAACAAAAAACCAATTTCATTCACACCGACGTAAAAATAAATTGAAAACGCTCAAACGGCGTCGCAAACTCCTCAAAACTTATTCCCCATCTATTGGAAATCGACGTAGGTAAAAACCATCTTGTCATCATCTTGAGGACCCTCACATAGCCCCTTACACCATCTATTAACTGCGAGTATTCTGTCTCAAACAGATGCGGCCAAAGACGTACTGGCGTCAGCGCCACGTGAGCAAGTCGATGGTTGGACACTGATGCATAGCACGAGGCCAACACCCCGCTTACGAACAAAGTGCCGGACTCAGTAAGCGGCACGAAGGCGCTGTGGACAAGAGAGGCACGGCATAATGAATGGTTAGAAGTCACGCGGTATACTCAAATCCTCTCGGCAAATGATGTTGTTGTGGAAATTGAACCCTTTTTTTTGCTCTATTATTTTTATTTATTTTTATAAAAAGACGTGGTCAAGTATTGTATTATAGATAAGGGGGTATTGATCTTGTATGGGTAAAAATAGAATAGGAATTGGGAGGTGTTAAATTTGATTAGGTGGTTGTGAGAAGAGGTAAAAGTGTAATTTTTGAGGCTTTTGTCGTCTTACCTCGTTTAATTTCTCGCCTAATGTTCGTCACAGCGGCTGGGATAATTAAGCTGGAATTATTCGTTACGAGAACAAGGTCTTGGGTAATTATTTTATCGGCGAATCTTAAGGAAACACGAGTTGGATTGAGAAAGTTAATAATCCGTAGTTACGAGGATGTGTCTCGTGTAATTTAATAAAGGCAAAACCACAAAACAACTCCAAAACTTACATCGATTGCGCTTGCGCGTACGTCGAGGTGTTAGTTGCACGTGTGTTGACTGTAAAAATTAAATGGTTACCGGAGAGGTAAATTTCCTTCCCGTCTTCGGTTGTTATTCCCACATAAGTTCCGTATTTCTTGGGACGCCGATCTAAAAACGCGACAACGGGAGAATAGACAAGTCGCCCACTCGAGTCAGCTATTTTTAAAGAGAAAACATGCTATAAAAATTTTCAATAAAAAAAAATCTGGAACTTAAAACTCTAAATTTTCGTCTTACTGGCTAATATTCGATGATTTAATCTTAAATCTTTCATCCGCAACTGGTAACCATCTTCGAGTTGCACGGTAGCGTCTTCAGGAAAGCAGGTGTCGTCGAGACATTTGCAGCAGAAATGTTTCTGAGTAGCTCGACTGTAGCAATAGCACGCGGGGGAACCGTAACACGTTGGAATTTTTCGTCTGGTCTGATGAAATGAAAAGAATTTAATTTTCTGAGTGTTAATAGTCGTGCAATGCGGGTAAGCTATTAAAGGGGTGCTTTAGCAATAGTTTTATCTCGAAATTCAATTTATTAAAGTAATACCCGTAAGAGTGGCGAGGAATCAATTGGCAGAGAAATATCCGCTAATGAAAGAAAACGAAAATAGACGGTGGAATAAATGGAACGTTTTGAAGTTCGGCTTTAAAGCCATCGAGAAAATTACATCGCAAATCGAGTAAAATTTAATGAAAATGTTTATTTTACGGATAACCAACCTGGAGTCGTCGGTGTCAAATTTCGAGCTACCTCACTGTCGCGGTTCTTGTTTAATTTGTAAGCGTAGGAAATGGTTAAGAGAAAGATGAGTAGAAACGGCATCGTCTTCAGTCTCATTTTTACCCAACGACACACTTGCAGAGCGTTCCGCAAGTTCGCAACGTCAACTTTATGTCGTTTGATAGCGTACCATCTCGACAACGTGGTTTGGTTTACAAATGACGTCACAGTTTTCTTCCGCTACAAGCTCGGGAATATTTTTTCCTTAAATCTTTGTTAATTAAAGTAAAAGCAGGGATATAGTTAATGTGAATTTTTTAACGCTTGTAAAGGAGAGAAAGATGGAAAATAAATAAAAGTAAATAAAAATCAGAATGCGAAAGTTGTTCGTGAATATTTTAAGTTATGCGAAAACGTGAGTTTTCTTTCAATTCGTTTATGTTCACTCTGGTAACAGTTTAAAACGGATAACGTGTTGCTAGAACATCGGTAAAAGTACAAAGTTGATTGCGAGAATTTACAGAGTCGTAAGTTTTAAAGGAATTCAAGGTAAATGGGGCGCAAACTTCGAGTTGTCAATGCGAGCGCGAACGTAAATGCGCTTTTTCTGGCGTTGATTTTGTTATCACGAAATTGATTGATTGCGCACACGTTGTTTGGTAAAATAAAATTTTACATGTAAATTTAACTTAATTTCCAACCGCAAATTTTTATTCGCAACCAGCAAAAAATACGTCGCCAAGAAATCTTCAACAACTGGCAAAATAAGTATACGTACAGTACTTCGGTTCCAATTTATTTACAAATTTATCTTTTCAGCTGACTGCACTAAATCGGCCGACGTAGCAACTAAGTTACATACTCAAAATCAAGTAAATATTAAACTACACAATTTTTTTTAGTGTGTACATACAGTATATAAAATTTAAAGTAGATATGAAATTGTTTTTTAAATCTTCAGTCACGTGAATAACTTCCAGAATGATTTAGTGACAAATTTAAATTTCGTTATTTGCGTAAAAAAAATAATTTAATTACTCTTAATTAGTGTCATTACTGTGCATTTTTTTTCCTTTTTTTTTAGTAGACTGCTGTGTGGAATGTCACTGATGCAATTTTTCACTCGAATAATCTCCGAGGCGATGGATGAAAATGTATTCACCACTGGGAAATGATTATTCGATTTTTATTGACTTTGAATTTCTTGTGATATGTTTGGATAAGATGTACAAAGGTAGAAAAATATTTATTTATATTTTGAATTTATATATATTTTTCTAAATTTTTTTCCAGTTTTTTATTTTAATATAATAACAGTAATTGAAAATAATGTGTATTGTGTGATTGGTCGGTACAATATTGAAAGAAAAATGACGCATCCGGCTGACGTAACGACATTTCTTATATCTGAAATTGACACTTGGATAGACAGAAAATAAGATAGAAAACCACTTATCCGATTAAATTTTTTTTCTACAAGTATTTTTCTCTAAACTTGATTTTAAAGTTTCTATTTTCCAATTTTTCTCCTATTTTTTTTAAATATTTTTGTTTGTAGAGACTTACCATATTGAAAGGACAAATTCCACTACGTTCCTCCAATTCGAAAATCGATAACATTTTTTCAGTTCTGATTTAAGAAGGCATAATTTTAAAATTTTCATTCAATGACTTGATTATTCATTTCTTTGTCTCTTTTTCCTAGAAAGAAAAATTTTTCATCTTTTTAAATCACCAATTCCACCGCTCCAAAAATATCTCGTTATTCTACGAGGACAATTTAACGGTCGACTGCCTTATATAGAACTCTCCACAACGCCATATCTTCGTTAACGTTGGGTAATTCGTGTGTAAATCAAGCCAATAAATGCTACGAGAAAGGGCAAAATGTCAGTCAATGGTGTATTTAACGAAAACAAAATTGTGCAAGGTACACCAGGAATAAAACAAACTTAACAACTTTATTCCAAGTACATTTGCACTTTTATAGCAACACCTGACAACGCGTTTCGTTTTCTCATTTCAGGCTGTGGGGGTTCCTTAGTTACACGACGTGGTGGATGGATGGATTAAACCGGAACCCAAACGTGAACACGATAGGTGCGTAATGATAGAACTGGTATTGAATAAAATGAGCGTAAAATGAGAATCAGATGTGGAATAGCGTATCATCCTATTTTATTTCAGGAGACGGGTTTTCGCTGTCGTAAGTTGCTATGGGATTCTAAATCAGCATTCAGTTGGGATCTCTTTGTGGAGAGATGTGAGGATGATTGAAGAATAAAACCGGTGGGGATAATGTTGAGCTGTATTATTTTCTTACTTTTACTGGCAATTTCAAACGCTCTCCGCAGTTGATTATAATCGTAGTGAGATTACAGCGAAGTGGGTTAGTTTTATATCGTGCAGCCATCTAGTGAACGAAGTAAGAATTAATATGTTTAATAGTTGCAGTTTTATTACTACGCAGGTGGATACTTCTTTTCAAATAACCCTTTTATTTATATTTTAGCAGTACGAGTTGATTTCTGTATCTGTGGTGTTTGAGTGAGCAGTGTAAAGTGAGAAAGGAAAATGACAATAAAAAGGTATTTCGTGATTGTAACCAGGCACTGTACTGAGTAAACTATTTCACACAGTAAACACTTTTCAACGTCATTACGTCAGTGAAAACAATATGAGCATCCACGTTTGTAACCATGGTGATGTTGTGATCGACTGTCAGCCACTGGCATTCAGTGATTACGGTATTTAAAAAAAAAGACTAGGAAAATGTAATTACCTGAACGTACTCAATGCCCACGCCACACTTGTCTACGAAATGACTTGCCGTCGAAGCACTATTAACACACTCGACGTGTGTTCAATTTCTCATCCTCTTACTCATTGTATGAGTTTTCGCGTTGTCTTCAGCTTTCATTCACAGACGCCGCTACATTCCGGAGATTACTGACATGAAACTGGCGCTTCTTTTGTAAAAACATCTAGTCTTTCATAAAAAAAAGCTCAGGATTTCAAAGCTTTTGTTACTATGAGTTGTTTATTGGTCGTCAAGGGAGGCCATCAATCGAATTTTTCTCGGAACTCTGGCATTTTGTAGTTAACTCTTGCAGAGGTAAAGACGATGTATTGCGAAATGAGATCAAAATCAGACTTACATTTGTAATTATACAATTCAAGCGAGTTTATATTAAACGTATGCTAGTAATTTATTAAGATTTTTAAATTGATAAGAGCAGTAAGTAAAGTTTTGGGTGAAGAATGTGTGGTCGATTTGTCAACTTGGTGATCCTGGCGCGTTAAAAATTTTGTTGGTTGCGGGATTGCGTATTTTAGCAGTCAAATTAAGGTTAAGAAGATTAACGTTTAAGCATTCTCGTCACGTAGCGGAATGAGAAATAGCTTTTCAGAAAGCTTTTGGAATAGATCAGTTGAGTTGAGTCACATTAGTTAAGATTTATTTGTCCCGCTAAACCTCTTGAATCGTGTTCAACATAGTCATTTGCAACCGCGATCGATGATATTGCTTTGCAATTGACAAAATGACACAAATAGTACATTGCAATTCAGCATGCCAGTTAGAGAATTGATCGAAAAGTACTGCACCGCCATCAACAGGGAAAAAAGACCATAGATTTTTCCCTAATCTGTCACGCATCTGGCAGAGAATTTTTCACGGAATGTAAAATAGGGGCATTAGTTGATCCAATACGTTAATGATGATTACCTGAAGAATCAAAGAAAAAAATAAATAACATTAAAGAGGTAGCCACAAAATGCAAAATCTTCGTTACCAGCTGGTATTAAAATTACGGTGTATAAAATAAGGATATAATCTACTCGTTGTTGCAGTTTTATTTTTGCATGCTAATTTATAATACTGTATAGTCTGTTTTTATTTGATTTTTGGTTTTTCAGTTTAAAATACGCGCTGTTTGGTGCGAGCGAGCTGCGCATGCGGTAACATCTGACATTTGTAATGGTTATCTAGGCCTAGGCGGATCCGGTTTGGGCAAGGTCGTATCAGGTCAAGGCTCGGCTCGGGATTCACCGTTACCGCCGTTATTAATTCTAAATTCGTACATTTGGATCAGACTTGGTAGTGCGATGAATCAAGTATTCAATTTGGTAAGAAAAAAGTGTCGCTAGTTTACCGCAAAAATTATTACACCTGACAAAATTACTTGTTTAGGGATTGAATCCACTGTGGTTTGTATGGAGTTTTATAACCACCGTCGTCAGTGCGGTTTGTATTTGGTTGCTCGTTCACCCTAAATCGGCCCCAAAATTTGTAGTAGAAGCTATGCTATATGGAAAAATTTCCAATCGACAGGGATACAGAATATTACAATTAATACAGGTTCCCAAAAGGTAAATCCTTGTTAAATATTAACACTGCATTATATATTAATTATTTACAACTTGAATTTTCATAAAAATCACAGTTGGTTCACTCATTTTTATGCATTTGGAACTACATCCAACATTCTGTACCTGATTCTCGTTTGCCGGTTATACTTTTTTCAAACTCCTGTTCCTGGTGCACTAATAAATTTATTCGATATACTAATTCCAAATCGCCATGTGTCAGGTAAAATTATTAAAAAAAATTTTTGGTTGTGAAAATCACTAAATAACAATTTATGATTTATTTTCAGTTGACGCATTGGCTGCACTATTGGGCGTAGCATTAATGACAGTGCAAACTGCTCGGCGTTTCTACGAGTGTGTATACGTCAGCGTGTATTCCCCTGCAACTATAAACGTGGTTCACTATTTTATTGGACTATTATTTTATTTTTCCGTCACAGTCACGTTGTTAAGTGAAGCTCCTGGTTTTTCAAGATTTGATTCTATAGGTAAACATTAAACTTTCTGATTTTGTAACCTTTTAATTTTGTTATTTTATTTTAATAGAAGTTGCCCGTAATCCTCCACCATTAGTTCTCAGATGGAACCACATAGTCGGATTACTGTTGTTTGTATACGGAAGTTTTATACATCAACAATCTCACGTTATCCTCGCAAATATAAGAAAAGATAAAACAGGTAAATGATATATATTTTCAATTTGGAAATTTAATAAATGTACTTTTTTGTTGTTTGCGTGTGTAGGTAAAGTTGTGTCTGCTAGACACGCAGTTCCAAAAGGAGGAATGTTCAGTTATATTTCATGTCCACATTACTTCGGTGAAATAATAATCTACTTGGGTCTTTTAACGGTTTTGAATTTCCGACATTTTGGTTGGTGGTTAATAATGGCTTGGGTCATCTGTAGCCAAATTTTGTCCGCTGGATTAACGCATCAGTGGTATAAAGATAAATATAAGGATTATCCTAAGGAGAGAAAAGCTGTCATTCCATTTTTGTGGTAACAAATTTTTCTCGTCCAAAGGAAATTTAGTGAGAATTTTTGGGTAATTTGTGTGCGCTGTACACAGACATTAAATAAAATCTGTACTTTTTAATTTGGGATAAATGTATGGTGTTGTATAAATTTAGTACAAAAATAAGAAATTATTTACCGTAATATGTTCTGTTTATGGTAATGTAGCGACGCAGGAAGAAAATTTCTCACAACGAATTAATATTTCAGATGTTATTTTTGTAATTTTGCAAAATTGTATTTTCTATTGAATTTAATAAAGAAAGAAAATAAAATCCAGTTTTATTTCATTTTCGTATTCAGTGGAGTTAAAGATGCCAGAGTCGTACATCTAAGTTGAAATTTAAAATTTATTTAGTATCCGCGGCTCAACTTTTGTAATATTTAATTTTGAACGAAAATCGTTAGTAATTTAGTTTTTCCAGTGTTTTTGCAGCAATGTTTTAAAAATAAATCTCAATGTGTAGTAGTGACAAACACAATTGGATGACATTTATTAATCTCCACATTCTCATTTATTTCAAAATATAGCTGTCGTAATTGATCAGCAGGGAATACATGTTAAGTGAAGATTTATTTAATGATTCAAAAACTTTTTAATCAGTACACAGACATTTCATACAAATTCTCGCTTTTCTAGAAATTACTGAAGACAAAAAAAAACTTAAAAAAACAAGCGCGGTATAATATAGCACTTCAGCTAACGAGCTAATGTTATTAATGTATTTTTCTTTTTCTTTTTCTTTTTTTTTAATCGTTTTACCTTTTTTTGAACAACCCTCCAATTTAATTTTTAACCTTTTTTCGCCGAGGAGTTTTAAAGTAAAGTCCGTTGTTGTAAAATATTGAATTTTGCGCTTCCAACTCAGCGAGAACGGATATTGTCAAAGCTTTAACTTCTGCCTCTTTTGTCATACATTTCTTTTTCGAGATGTAAAACATGACATCGACTACAGATTTACCGCAATGTAATTGTAATCTCTTAAAATAGGTGGCAACAAGATCGTAAACTGATGTATCACATTTTACAAGGGTCGGCGCGGAGTCACTTTTCCCTTCAACGGCCTTAGAACCACTTGCAGCGTTCAAGTAGACGTTGTAGCTACCAAAGTTGTTACTCGGATTCATTTTAAACTATACCAAAATAAAAAAAATTTTTAGTTGAAAAAATAATAATTAAATTGAATTACTAATTACCTCTTCTCAACTTGGTCTTACAGATTGATGACGATGAATGAGAATTAATGGATTCTAAAATTTCAATAAAAATAAAAATATTTTATGTGCAACGGTAAATTATCAATTTTTTTAAGATTTATTACTTACCTCAGCCGATTAGAGTCTTCGGAATCAAGACTTGATGAACTGATAACTGGACTCTAAAAATAAATAAAGCAAAATATGTCGTGTTGTGCAACATTTCTAAGTAGTTTTTGCTTTAAAAAATTATAAAAGTTGTGAAATTTAACCGGATTGTTGATTACCTCAGTCGATTAGAGTCTTTTGATAAAAGACTTGTAAATAGGCCTAACTGGATTCTGGAGAGGAATCAAAACAAAAAATGAAAATTACATTTTACACAAGTTTTTTTCTTAAATAAATAAAAAATTGAAAATTCAATCGCGTTGCGCGTTACCAGCTCGATTCCAGCGGTCTAATCAGCTTATCCTCGTGAAATTAGCGTCCAAAATGGCTTAAAGGTAATCACCTAGGCATTTGCGCGAAAACTCGCACTTTTAGCTCAGAGAGGGCTTTACAACGCCATCTTTGCGCCTGGGGATGATGTCATGGTAGTATCGCCCTAGTGGCTAAAAGAACTCAACTCTACACACAAAGAAATAAATAATTTACTGAAAAAACAAACCTTGCAAAATTAATTCGCGTTAATACACAATGGTCAATGATGGTCAACCTAGGTAAGCTGTAGCAGACCTTTAACAGCACAGTTATTTCTTGAAGTTTTTTTTTCTGGACGAAAATCAGACGGTAAAAAAATTATGTTAATGCAAAATAATCGATTTGTTTTTATTTATTTTTTTATTTGTTTACAATTACATGTGAAATGCAAAAGTCTGAATTTTATTTTGATTAAAATAACAAAAAAAAGAAACATAACAATAATTTTGTGGAACTCTTCAAATTCTGTTTTGAAGTTTATTTTAACAGAAAACTGCAAAGAAAAGATATTTACAACAAGAATTTTTTTTTTGAGGAAGTTAAGAAAAAAATTGTAAATATTATTTACCTGTAGGGATAACCGTGTGCTTTGGATTTAAAAATTGATAAAATAAGACTAAAGAAAAATGTAGCCAAAACCAAACCGACGATAGTTAAAACTGAAAATATGGGTTATTATCATTTTACTGAATTAAATAATTTCTGCAAATTTTTACGTACTTCTGCGTTTCTTAATATCTCCTTTAGATGCAGCCGCTTCGCACATTGCTATCATTCCAAACACGATTGCCATGTCTGGTTACGTGAGTTAATGAAATTTGATAATTCAAAATGTGTAAAATAAAGATTCTGATTCAAAAAGGATACTTAGCAAGATAACTAAATATGTCTCCACGATAAATTGACCTTGACTGCTTCCGTGAATATAAGACTAAAATTCGTAAATTATTATGATTATTAAAACTAATAAATTTATACGTTTTTCACTAATTTACCACGTGACCCGAGTGAGATTTGTGCAGAAAAGGTGGTCCTCGAATGTGATTCCACATTTGTCCAGACGTCATGGCAAATGAAAATGTCTAGGTATTAAATTTTAAAATTTTTAACGCAGGACATTTGATATTTATTAACGAGGATTTATTTACCATGGCGATGATAGCCCAAGTTGTTTTGTTGTACAGAAAATCCAAGTTATTTCGTCTTAAATACAATAATCCTCCGATCAAAGCAAATAGCAGTAATAATGCTACAGTGCCTGAATAATTGGGTGGTCGAAATATTCGAACTTGTACATCGGTTCGCTCGTTCACCCATCTCGCAACTGCTTCAGCGCCAAAACCAACTCTGTAAAATATTTTTAATGCAGAAAATTAAAGTTTTAATTCGTTTCATGCATCTATGCTTCATTATTAAACCTTTGAATATCCATGGTGTCTCCTTTCTTAGGTTTACCTTTCGGTGGAAAATGCATAAATACTGGTGCCGAATTCAGTTTAAGCTGAAAGGAATTTGCTTTTAATTACAATTTTCTTTTTACTTGAATAAATTTTACCGATTGAAACACGTCGGATCCTTCATCGTAATCCACCACACCGAAAAACAATTTGTTTGAGTAAGATTGAGAATACCGAAAAGAATTAGCCACGATTTGAAACTCATCACTCGCGTGTCTGCAAATTAACAAAAAAAAATCCAAATCAATGTAAATTTTAAAGAAATTAATTAAAAAACTGTCGCACTTGCAAATTCCACATTGACGTTGCGGTGCCAACGCTGTAAACATGATGATCATCGAATAATTCCTAGGCAGCGCTTTGACGAAATGCCGGAATTTATCTCCATTTAATTTCAACACTGGACGTTTACTAACAAGATCGGATAACTGCTGCACGCGATCATTCAACGTTTGAGCCTAAAAAGCCGATAAAAACAGGTCAAAAACTTTGCAATCATTCGAAAACATCACGACATTACCTCTTTTTTCTTAATATTAGACGCGGAAAAACTAACTAATATTGTAATTAAATAAGCTGTAATTAGCAAATGATTTAAAAAAGCCATCTATGCTTCGAATTATAGTATTTGAGACGAGAGATAACGTGGCAATAGCGCACAGGTTTGAGAACAATTTCCTCGTCGCTATTATCCAACCAACCGAAGCGTTATAATTCATAACGGCAGCATGCGCCACCTGCCGGTAAAATTCTACACACAGCGTCATTGGTTACAGTTTCGATTTCGCGTCGTCGAACAGTGCTGCCATCTTTTCTCCACCGAACGTTGCGGCGGGAATTCTACGTGCTGACGGTGAACGTGATTTTTAAGCTGTAGTTAAGACTTAACCACCACATTTGCATACACTCCGACAACGACATCAACTGAATAATAGAAGAGAATAGAACCTTCTGTGAAGAAGCAACCCCAACTGGAACCTATTTCACGTTAACAACGCACGAAGTAAAAAAAAAAAAAACCGTTAACGCGTGTTAGCGTGCGAGACGATTTTTCATACCACAACAAACCCACCTGCTTTAATTACGGTAAGTTTTTTTTATTTTATTCATTATATCAAAACTACAACCCACAAATCACCATATAATTTACATACCAATATACGCTACTAAAACCAACATTTCATTGAAAAAGAACACAAAAAGAAAGATAAACACACGTTGTGCATACCATACGCGACATGGGTTTTGTTAAGCTACTTTACAACTTGAGGCTGTTTTGCTGCCGGTGGCCAGATGTTGAACTAGCTATTAAGGCATGCGGTGAGTTGCTCGCGCGGATCGATGAGAGTGGCTCATTGCGACTCCTCGTCCATCACGTCTTCCACCCCTCCCCGCTAGAGGGCGCGACACCCTCGTGACACTTTATTGTCGTCGCTGTCCGTGACGAATGTAAACACTTAGCCAGGATACACGTGTTGCAATTTGCAAAGAGGGCATTCACGCGCCACTCTTGCCCTCTCCCGCAATATACTGGTCTTCATTTTGAAGAGAAACTTAGTCGACTCACTTTTTGTCCTCTCCAAATTCTCTTTCAACGATATTTAAAACCACTTTTTTTTTTTGTCTGAAATGTACCGGTACTTTATCTTTAAGCTGGCTTTAGCAATTTACTTTTTTTGCCATCTCGACGACTATCTCGGGTGACGACATACGGTACATTCCCTTAGTGTGATTTTTATTTCACTTGAAACAAACCGATTTCTAGCGACGGGGACAACGGTTCCCTCCGGACCCACCTTTCCACCCTCCGACACCTGTCTTTTCCTTTACCACGTTCCAACGCTGAGCCAGCACTAGCGCCAGATCGGCCTCTGGAGAGAGCTCGTGCGAACGATAACATCATTGGCGCTCGCCCCCTATATTATGCACAAACTGTGCTGAGGTAGTTTTCAATTTCCGGGCCAATGACTCGTACTGTTAAGTGACAACTTTGCATTAAGAAGATTCGATTGATATTAAAGTAGCCACGAGTTGTATATTTTATCATGTCATTTTATTTCCAGTAGGATTGAATTTTTGAGGTCGGTTATTGTCAGTAGACACGCTGCACTTTGGTACCATGCGTTACTGTGAAAGAAAAATTATTTTTTATTTTTTAGGGAAATTGGAGAATTTTCGATATAAAGTTGTTACGTAATAAATGTTTAATTTATATAGTTTATTTTATTTTATTTTTTGGGGGTTGAAATCGTGTCGGGAAGGAGTTGGTTGGTTTGTTAATTCTGACACGAGGAGGCGCACGAAGAGCGCCGCTTGAATTTGCAATTACAAGTGTACGGTAATGAAATTGTGTTTGTGTGTAAATGTTTGGGTAATATGTAACGCGTTTATTACGTTGTTTGACGAGAACAACACGATTGGCAGCAGACATTTGTGCGTTGATTTTGAGGCGAATCTCTCTCCCACTCTCTATTTCAAGTGATTAACGTCAAACCAAAGCGATTTCAAAGAGCCGTGATGGCTCCAAAGGGGATTATCCCTTCCCATGCACGACACCTGTCCTATACTTCCACCTCCATTCCATCTGCTGAGCCAGCTTCGCTACCCAACGATGAATCGAGCTCAAGAGGAAACGCCAAGTGATAACGCATTATACCGAACCAAACATCCTGCTTCATTTCTCGCGCGCGGAGGCTGTTGGTCCTTCGAGAGTCGTGGAAAAGATGAAAACACGTACATGTATGCTCTTACATGCACGTGTGACTTTTAGGTTTAGGTTTAGCTTTGTCTTTGTATTTTCTATTTTCTTTAAAGTTTCACGTCACGAATTTTTGCTCGTTTTTTAAAGGCGTTGGTCGATCATTTTGATCATTGAAAAAGTGACAGGAAGAGATTTAAAGTTTACGATGTGTAGTTTTGACAGCAAGTTGTCGTTACGGGAATTGTCTTCTATATATATTCACGGGGGTATTAGCAATTGTCTCGCAGTTCAATCTCGAAAGAACAAATCCACTCCAACATGCTTGGTTGCTTTTATTGCTCGCGTGGGGGCGACGACGATTGCGTTGAGCATGCGCTCGTTTCTGTTGTTCACACCAAATGGAAAATGAAGTTTAAATTTTTCGTGGTATTGAGTTTTATTCTTAAAACCTTATTTTTTATTTTTTATTTTTAGTGTGTGGATTGCCTGGAAATTTGGGAAAGTTCGTGTTAAGTTTGAAATAAGGGTCACGTGGAATTGGAAATGTTTGAGATTAATTTTGACAGAATGTCAGAGAAAATTGTATATGTAATTAGCAATTTGATTTTGAACTTTGAGTTATTATTCTGATTTTTTTTTTATTATTATTTTTTTGAGATTTTGGGTTGGGTTTTGTGTAAGTTTGTTTTAAACGTTAACTGTTGGTAGTGACGGAGCTATTTAAAAGAAAACTCATTTATTTTTCGAAGCGAGTTGTCAAGAAATAAATTTGAAAAAGAAGGAAAAAGAAAAAAATATTGATCTCAGATGAAAGGATTTTGCGAAAACATGTCAGAAGTTTAATTTGGTATAAATTCAATTTGTATTTTCTTACCATTTTTTTTTTCTCTCTATAAAAAAATATTAAAAAAAAATTGCTTGGATTTAGTTTTAGTTTTAGTTTTTAATATCAGCAAAAAAGGAAAAAAAATAATTTTAGGTGGCATCTTGCAGATTTCAAAACCGTTAACTTCGAAACCCTTGTATAAATTATTATCTCAACCAAAAATTAATCCATAGGTGATGTTGTTAATGAGAAATTAATTAAGCGTGCGCATGCTGCTGCTTCATCTTTCGAACATCGCTCTCACTTTTGCCTAACTTCACTTACCGTACCACAATCTCCACCTTACACTGATAAACTTTTCTCACCACCGCATCCACCACAAAAAAATATTAAACCACCTTAAAATCTAAATTATTTAAAACTATAACCGAGATTAATTTAATGTCTAGTTACACCCTTTAAAATTTTAGCTGGAACTTGGTGAATTTGAGGCCTCGAGGAGTCGAGATACGAACGAGATTACGGCGAGATTCGCGAATATTCATTTAGATTTTATAAATGAAAAGTTGATGTTTGCAGAGTCGTATTGTAGAATTCGACAATTTTAGTTGGGTTGGAGGCAAATTACGTCCTTCATTTCCCTCTCAAATCGAGGCTCAAACTAGGCTTATGTTTGCTGCGCGGTTAGGCCTAAGCGTGCTTTGTGTTTTAAACTTAAATTTATTATATACATTGTTTGTAAGTTGGAAAAGATAAACATCAACCGTGGTTATTCTTTGAACATATTTCATTTTTAATTCAACGCGCACTGTTTTCTTAGAAAACTCGATAGAATACGCATTGTACCCTAAACTTTTTCAACACTGAATTTTTCATCGACGACGATGAAAAAAAACTTAACAAATTCGAGCGGAAATCTCACCAAAAAATATAAAACAAGGCATGTATCTATATTTTAAAACTAGAATTAGATTCGTGTAAAGTTAATCGAAACGGACTCGCGAAG
Organism: Stigmatogaster subterranea; assembly: GCA_034696085.1. Taxonomy (NCBI): domain Eukaryota; kingdom Metazoa; phylum Arthropoda; class Chilopoda; order Geophilomorpha; family Himantariidae; genus Stigmatogaster; species Stigmatogaster subterranea. The sequence goes on from JAQIWS010000084.1 coordinate 33,161, forward strand.
GTTGTAGAATAACGCAAGCTGTCAGTCTAGTTTTATTGAGTCTGGAATTACGTTTGACACCAGGTCTTCAATGTAGACTTATAAGTCTAAGATATTTGAAAAAGAATAAAACCGAAAAGAAACCCGTCTATACAATTGAATTGATTTCCGAGGAATAGCGGACTCGCTGTGATGATGAAAAATGTCTTGTCAGATAAAGAAAACATGTTTCAATTTCATTTTTTGTGAAATTTTCACTACATTGCAACTCAAATGGTATTAGGGTTTGAAAATTTTTTATATCTTTTTATTTTTTTTATTTTTTTTTTTATAGTCGTCAATTGAGTATTTTTTTTAAAAATCGTGAGCTGCGAAAGAATTTTGTTAGATCGTGCTTGTGAATTTGAATACATAATGAAATTGATTGTAGATATACCTAAAAAAGGGGGAAAATGGCGTCAGTTAATGTTTCTACGACGGATTTCAAATTTTTTTTTTGTTTTTTTTTGAGAAAATTTGTAGTAAAAAAAAGTTCATTTACGTTTCTTTTTCCTCGTGAAAAAGCGCCGTCTACTAATTGGTTGGCCCAGCTGTGAGACACACCTCTCGGGATCCGTGTGCGAGAGAAATTAAAAAGGCCTTTTGGGAGGTCTAAGCAGTAATTAAAATTCAAGCTCTGGGCTATCAATCAGGTCAAGCCATTCGCTGGCGGGATTTTTTGTTCAAGACCCTTTTTTCTTGTCGTCATTCTTCTTCTCCTTTTTTTCCCCAAGTTATTTTTAGGGACACGAATTTTTTTTTTTTTTTTTTTTTTAAATCCGGATCCGACGTTTGTTTTTAGAATAAACTTTAAAACCGTGGATCGATATTCCTTCTTCCTCACCTTAGAAAACAAATTTATTTGCGCGAAAACGCACTTGGCGTACAATTACACGTTTCGTCAAGATTCCACACCGCGGAAAATAGAGTAAACTGCCTTTTCCCATCATCCTGTTACATTTCATTCATTACAAGACGGGTCGCGGGTCAGAAAAATCTTTTCAGTTTAGGATCTAAATGGGCCTCATTCTTCACCACGCAACGTTCACTTTCACGCATTACGTACACGTACGCATTCCTTATTTGCCACCGTAACATTGTCCACGGCCCTCGGGTGTGTCCTCTTCACTCGAGTACTCGCCCGTTGCTCTTGTCAATGCAACATTTCTATGCAAATGCAATGAGAGAGGTCGGTTGTCCTTTCGCCGGGCGGTCATTTACATTCCGCACGTTTTGACAATTGAAAGCCTGCGAGCTCTAAAACGAGAAGAAGAAAACGGAAAAATCCTTTGTTCTCCGCCATTTCCTGACCGCTCGTTAAGCCTCGTTTTTGCTGACGGTTGCTATTCTAGTTTTTGTATTAAAAAGTTTATTTTTTTTATAGTAGTGTAATAAATTTATGAATTTTGATTATTATTTTATGTTTTAGTTTTAGGGTTCAGTTTTTGGGCGACGTAATTTTCTTGTGTAAACACGGTGCACATGTTTCCTTCAAGGCGCGAGTGTCAGTCCGCAATTTTCTTGTCGAATAAGATTCAAGTAGGCGCGTGCGTGTAAGTTGTTTTTGTTTTCTTATTCTGTGGAGAGCGTGTCTAATCCGACATGAGAATTCAATCAACACCCGGTGACGTGTACGCTTCACTCGCTCGGGGAAAGAGGGCAGCACAATAGTCGATGTGTACTCTTGGTTTAGTTTAGTGATTCGTTTGTGCTCTTTGTGCAACGCGTGTGAGGTGAAAGTGAATTAAGAAACGTGAACTAAAATTATTTATTTATTTCTTTAAAGAATAAAAATACTTCGAGTTTTATGCACAATTTTTAAGCTCTAAGCTTCTTTCTTAAAGGAAGTTATGAATTATTACCGCGATTTGGAAAAATTGAAACTTAAATTTTTGATTTTTTGTTTTTATGCGATAAAATTTTAGGGTGTAAAAGATATGCGTGCTGAAAATTATCGAAATAGCTCGGATTACAATTCTAATCAGGAGCATCGTATGGATGAATAAATTGCTCCCCATTTATCGCGTTCATTTCAAACGCATAAACCATAAAGAATCCTCTATTAACACGCCCTCTATTGACACGACACGATGGTATAGGTGGAGTTTGAAATTAATAAATGCGTTTACAAATGTTACGGCAAACGTTACAATAGACCTTGGCAACGACGACTTCAAAAATGAACAAGATGAGCCTTAATGAATGACACCCCAGTGGGATATGAATCAACGGGGGATTTTCAATGAATTCAAATTGAATGACATTTCTGATATGTTTACAGCAATAGTTGATTTTTAATTAACATTCTGATCTGATTATTTTACATATTTTAAGTTTTTTTACACATAAAATTTTTTTTTAAATTTCGTTTATTGTAATTTCAAATTTTCGTTCCGTTTTTCCGTCTCTCGAGAAATCAAGCGCAACGTCTTTTAGGCAAAGTTTTTTTTCTTTATTTTTTTTCGTCTTCAATTTTTAATCTTTTTACCGTTTATTTTTTTTTTTTTTTTTTTTTTTTTTGAGGGTGGTGGAGCGTTGTTGCACTTTGTGAATTTGGAAACCTCTTAACGAAGACATTGTTCAATTTCTCGAGTTTCCCTCTACATATAAGTTCTTATAGTCCGTTGAGAATACAGGTAACGTAGAATTGGGAAAAATCGAAAGGTTTTTCGTTTTGTAATCAGATCACTGATTCTTTGAGTGTAGTCGAGCAGAGCTCGTCATTGTTCCGCATAAAGTTTCCATTTTTTTTCCTTGGTATTTCGAAAAGTATTGGATGAGTGAGTCAATAGGCTTAGTTAGCTTAGCAATTTTATACGGTACTTTTTGAGAGAGAGATATAGCGAGGTACAGTTGAGGTATTTTGTTAGTAATCCTTTAGAATTTTGTAGAAAAGAAATTCATTTATGATTTAAATTTAGATTAAAGGAAGATTTATAAAATAAAATTGGAAAATGTCTTTTACTCAACAACAAATCTAAAAAAAAAAAAAAATAAAAAAAAAAAAATTTCGACTTTCAATTTTCATTGAATTTAAATTCACTGATTTCAATTTTTTTCCCACCTTGTCTTTCTCCGAGAAAAACACGGTGGAGAAAAACAAACATGTTTACGCGGAAAATCTTAACCGAGTCGGTGAATAAACAAATTTAAATAAAAAAAAATTTTTTTTTTTTAAATGTAGTAAATCATTTATAAAAGAATAAAAATAAACCTGCTACGCTTAAGCGTAAAATTTGTACGGTGCGGTAAAGAAAGTCCATATCGATGAAGAAAAAGAGAGGCTAGAGTGGCAAATGGAAAACGATATTTCCACGCGCCAGATTGAATTTCCTCTTGACGCGAAGGAGGTGCGGAATTGAATATGCACTCGTCTCGAGTAGAAGGCGGCAAAAGCACATTGGAGTGGCTGCGACAATAACTTGCCAATGACGACACGAGATGAGAAGGGAGGAGGACAGCCATCGCAAGGCGATTGCCTCTTCGAGGGTTAGTGCTAATGGCGCCCTCATGAATGAAATGTATGATTTGCTCGTTTGAAATAAAATTCCAATTTGGATCCATTTCATCGCCAGATGGTTGTGATATTAAACTTTGAGTGTTTGGCAAATTTTTAATACTGGCATGTGTTACTGTGGTCGGTAATGCATTTGTAATGTTCAATTCCAATTGTCGTTCGAAGTGGCAGCAGATTTAATTGATGTTTCTTACGGTGTTTGCGTGTTTTATTGGCAGTTGGATGGGTGGGAAGTTGTCAAATTTTTTTTTTTTTTTTTTCTCCGTTAGTTTTATATTTGAAAGTTCACCGCGAGATTTAAACGAGATTTTGTTTGCCCGCTGTTCTCATTTGACATTGCCGTCAGTCTCGCGGGTGTTCTTCGGAGAATTTGTCGAGTAAATTTTTAGTGTACTCGTGTTTTAATAAATACTTTTGACAACAAGTGACATGATTTTAAAAATTAAGTTTCACGTCTCCGTTTTATAAAATTACGACTCGTATTTCCCCTTCTGCGCAAAGTTATACGAAATAATTAAAATTATTACAAATATTCAAGTATGTATAGAAACTGCCAATAAATTGTTAATGAACTACACAGTTGTTAATTTGAAAAGTTATGTTCGACGTGAGAATATGTCACGTTATTGAAGTCTAAATGGAAATTAAACCCGTTGAGGATTAACTAATTTTACTTTTACTATCGATACTGCGTAGATGCATTACGTTAACGACGTTACCGTTATACGCCCATCACCTACAAAACGTTAAACTTGATTATAAATAAAAATATTAATTTTATACCGTTACGTCAGTTTTATTTTCAAGGCACTTTTAAGTTGTTTTAAGAATTTTCACTCTGTTTACTTTTACTATTTGTCAACAAGTTTACCTCGAAGCTATTTTTCGAAATTTTCATCGATAAGAAGTGTAACTTTACGTCGACGTTGTGGTGGTACACTATTATGATAAAATGGATTATTTAACATCGTTTTACTCGCACACCGCAGAAAAAAATACAGTATGAGTGAAAAAAGAGAATTCCCAAAATTGTTAGCTAAACTTCTCCTATGGGATGAACGCGATCTCTCTGCGGGGAGTTTGACGTGGTCTCGGTTCCGTGAGAGCGTTTTCTTGTTACCCACGCTTCATTATAGATGTTGTCTGTGGTCGGGGAAAAAGTCACTTGAGGGAGTGATTGCTCGCTCTTCTTATTTTCTTTGCCTCTTGACTTTTGATCAAGAGACGTCCTCGAATGCGGCTTTGCTTTTTATTCCTCTTTGCATGTTATCAACTCGGCGGTGAAGTTGAAAAAGAAATAAGAGATAGAGAGAGGAAAAACATGTCTTTATATGAAAAGACGAAAAATAGTAAGTAAGAGATATTCTCGTCGCCTCTGATGAGGATACGGTTGTAAAACGTGACGCTACAACTTCTTGATACACATTCCTTCCTTGACAATTTCCTTTTCACCTTCAGAGTCGTTTGCTGCTCTCCGAAGGGGGTCGACTGCAAACGAGCACCACTTGATTTTTCCGATAAAGCGCACACACCTAGCCCATCAGTGATCCCCTGACAGATGGCAAAGAAAAGGGAGAGACCGTGAAGCAAGTGAAAAGTGCAAACACACACACTCACACTCTCCTCCTTAATTGACGAGTTGCTACTTTTTCTTCTTCTGACTCCTCCGTCCAAATCAGCTGTCGTCTTCCCTTTAATTGAACGGTTCCACGCATGCGTGGTTGAAACAAAAAGGAAGGGGGAAAAAAGAGGGAAAACACGTGTGCTTCTCGCAAATCACGAGTAATCGTGCATGCGTCGTATTGGCTCCTCACTCCATATGCGTCCGAAATTCGAGTGGTTCGAATTCAATTTGCACAAGTTAGCCGTCGACTTGGAATTCGATTGCTCGGCTCGCGCTTCGTTTTGCTCTCGCGTTTTCTGTATTCTCCTCCTTTTTTTTTATTTTTTTATTCTTCGTTGTCGACTCCACACACACACACATCTTTTGAACGAACCTCGGTTATGTCTTTGCGTTTGGAAAATCGTTAATGCTTTCCAGGTGTAGCGTGCTTTGCAGAGATGGAATAAACGTCATTTATTTACGCGGTGTTATTGATTTTTATCTAAAGGATGGATAGTTAGATAGGATTAATGAGAAAATTAACTCAGGATTTTTTTTAGGGTTATCTAAGGGTATTTAGTTATAGTGGAGGTTGTAATAATAAATTACGTTACTGGATGGGGAATTTTTTATTGATCGATTTTTTTTTTTTTTTTTTTTTTTTTTTTTTTTGGGAGGAAAAAAGGGAAAGATTGGCGCAGTAAAGTTGAAAATACGCGCATTTCTTGTATGTGTTGAAAGTTATTTGGTGCATAAGACGGTGAGAAAAAGATGCGATTTGTGAGTGCGCATCGATTTTTAAACTTGGCAGGAAATCCTGTTCGGGTTTCTGATGTGTGTGACCGATAGGAAAAGAAGGCGAAGAGTAAGATTTTTTTTTTTTTTTTTTAAACCACGTTTTTGTAAGATCTTTTCCTTTTCTCTTTTCTTTTTTTTTTTTTTTTTTTTAATTCCAATTTAAAACGATTAAAAAAAGTTTTTGAAAAGAGAAGAAAAAAAAAAAAAAAAAAACTGATGGAGTCGAATGTGTGTTGTGAAAAATTTATCGCATTTTGTAAAGCAAAAAAAAATAAAATAAAAAGGATTGCTGACAAGTTTATTGCACGCTCTACTAAACGTTCTTTTGCAAAAGATGTAAGACCTCTACAACGTCGAATGAAGAGTCCCCGAGTGAGTTTCCAATTCGTTTCGTTGGATGATTCCCTTTGGAGAAAAGACGAAAACGAACGCGTGTTGCTGAAACAGCGAAATGTGATCTGTTGGAGCATCTTTTAGTTTAGACCATCTAATGAAACACCGCGTGCTAGTGGCATGTAGTCTGAAATTAATCATTGACACGTGGGTCGCTGTCTTAAGACGCGTCGATGAAGACGACCCTTCTACTCCCCGCAGCGCAAGCGCGCTCTCTTCTCGTCTACTTGTCGTCTTTGATAGAAGACAAAACTTTTGAAACTCGCCTTCTTCTTCTTTCGCTGGGAATCCCGAGGGCACTGCTTCATTGGTTTTAAATCCACTGCAGGCCATGAGTTGTTAATCTGATTATCATTGATTTTCTCTCTCTCGCTTTTGCCTCCTTTTCTTCCACACACACACCTGACAACAAGCGGTTTGCGAAGGAATTTGGTTTGCTTTATTTGTGCACGCAAACAACCGCGCGTGATGATTTTATTTAAGTAACCGGGATTTAATCTTTGAAATATTTATCACTTCTGAAACAACGACTTAAAATATCGACGCGGTTCTTCCACAAAATATATTTAAATTTTTTTTTTTTTCGTCTTTTGAAGAAGGAAAAAAGTACGTTGCGTGTGTTTTTCTATCCATAACTCGACTGCGAGCGAGCTTCGAGCTGTAAAGTGCATGGAGATGGTGTTCTATGTACGCAAGTTGCATCCACTCTCGCTTGGACGCCCTCTGATCGGACGCAATGGTGCGTGGGTGGGAGAATTGACACGACGCGCGGCGTTTTCTGTCGAGGTCGCTACGTGTGCATGCCTTCGCTTTTCTTTCCGCACTCAAAAGAAAGCGTCCAAGCGAAGGCGATCACGAAAAACGACTACTAAAAATGTGAAATTGACGATCTTATAAAGTGATAGCTCGCTATCTGGATAATTTATTTTACACGCGTTTTAGTTTTGTTTTAAAGAGGAAGCGTAAATAAAGTATTGCAGTGTACGGTAATAGTAAAGTTGAACTGGAGAGGTCGGTAGAGTTCACTTTAGGTTAGCCAATACGCACTCGTTTGATTGAAATGCGTCTCAGTGGGTGGCGCGGGCGCAACCGCTGATGGGGTCGGTGGTCACCTCCCACTCTTTTCCCGCCGTACCAACTCACCCAGATTAATTAAGGTTTCGCTAATGATCGGAGACCAGAGATGCCTCGCAGCCAATATCCACCAAAACGGGGAACAAACAGTTCCACTGCATCAAACAGCCAATCAAAGAGTCCTCTTCATTCCTCACAAAGGAACTCGAGGCAAAATGGCCCAAGTGTTAATTTCTATGTCCGAGTAAGCGTAATTCGTCTTGTTGAGTAGTGACGTTGATTAAGCCTATGGGCAGTGATTTTGCAGTTGGAGAATAAATTTTTTTTGGGGGGTTGGTTGTGTGAGTAATTTATTATAGAGGGATATTACGATGTGTGAATTAGATAATGTTTGTAATGTTAATGCGTGTGCGTAAATAATGTTGGGTTATGGGTTATTACGTCGTAAAATTAATAATCGTGTGTAGGTGTAAGAGCGAGTTTACGGCTGGAACGAAAAGTTTATTGTTGTTTTGAGTAATGATTATGACGTTTACCGTATTTGCAGGTTGAATTTAGATGAGATGTAATATTATAAGTAGGATATTTATAACTTATTCAATGTAACGTTGGAGTATAATAAGTATGGTGATGGAAAATGTTGCCACCTAATGGCAAAAAGTGGAAACTTAAACATTGGTTTTTCTGTAAAAAGAAAAAATAGTGTAAACTTTGTGGTGATAAAAAAAAATTGTAATGTAATTACAAAAAAAGGTTAAAAAAATAATCTTTTTTTGGTCTAGTTTTTAAATAAACAAGACGACATTTCGTGTCATTTTTCGTCACGCGCGTGGAAATGGTCACCTGCGGAAATTCCCACATTTCGTTCATCCGAATGTTTTCTTGGTAGCTAATGACGTCACAAGTCATCGAACGCCCTTTGTGCGACCGCGCAGTTTTATTTATAGCGGTTCGTAACTGGCGCCGCGCAGTTGCGGCGCTTTGTCATTGTTATCAAACACACTTCACACGGATCGACCAGATGCCTACTATGATAACACCGTCGTTCACTGCTTCGCTTAATGATTTAATCCTCTTTGGGTGATTATAAGATGGCGATAGCCCTATACCCATAGTCAGCGAGATAAATGAGTATAATCAATGCCTGTAAACGGTTGGTAATTAAGATTGTTGAGCTCTTAAGAATCACAAATAAGTTTGAAGAGACAAAAAGTATTTCTACAACAAAATTACAAATAATTGACAAAAAAAAATTTACATTTTTTTTGGTACATTTTTTTGGTATTTTTTTTATTTTATTAGTGAGCAGTTTAATCTGCAGTAAGATGTACAACACACTTCGAGTAACGAGTCTACCTCATTACTGTAATGAAGTCTCGAGTCATTGGAAGGAAAAGACGGGGAAGGGGGAGGTTGAAGGTAAAAAAAAAAATGTTCAATTGGAGCAAGCAGTACTCCTTATTCTTTATACAACCGTCTTTTCCGGTCGAACGCGTTTGTAGGAGTGAGAAACGAACTCAAGTCGCAAATAAGAAAGTGTGCGTGTGTGTGTGTGTGTGTTGAAGGCGAGTGTGTAAAAATAGAAACAGGGTGTGAAAAGTTTTTTTTTTTTTTTTGTTATGTAACAGCAAATAAAACATTTGAGGGAAGTGTAATAAATTGAAATTGGTGGAAGAAAGGAAAAATAAATTTAATTTTAGTCAATTCGAATTTTTAACGGTTGTGGATGTTGTTAGGTAATGTAAATATAAGAAGTGAAATGGTAAATAGAGAAAACTGTCGGTTTTTTTGAGAGAAAGAAATTTTTTTGTGTTTATCATTTTTTGAGGGTTTCTTTTTTTATGGGGGGGGGGGACCCTTTGCGTTTTTGTTTTTCTTTGAGTTTTTCTTTATTTTTTGTTTTTTGTTTTTTTTGGGACGTCGTGGTTCAATCAAAAAGTAAATTTATTATTGATGTATGGTGTTTCCCTGAAGGTATTATTCTGCGTAGAAGAGAAATATTGTACTAAGCAAAAAATAATAAAATTTTTCGTTAGTTTATGGAGTTTGTAAAATTTTATAACAGAGTACAAAATGTTACAATCTTTGGTAAAAGATGTGAATGTTTAAAAAAAAATTTTAAACTCTTACAATATTTTACAACGATTTGCAAAAAAATTTGCTATAATTCTCACAAATCGTTAAAACGCTCAAAAATCACGCCGTTCAAAAACTGCAACATTTTTCAATAATTTTCATAAATTCCAGAAAATTTATCAAAATTTATCAAAAAAAAAAAATGAATAAATTAAATATACAAAAATCTGCAATAATTTACATACAATACACTAATGTATCAAATCCCATACTAACACACCAAAAATTACAATACTACAGAAATGCACTTAAAATACATCAAAACACCAATAAGTACCGTATATAAAATATACTGTACTTAAAATATACAACTTCCTTTAACACAACCTTAAAATTTAAATTCATTTTATAAAATAACAAAAAATTATACCCTCAAAAAAAATTCCTTTAAAATATACACTACAACGCGTTAGATCTGATATAAATTTTATGCGAATTTATTCTGGGAAAATTGAAGAAAAATTTATTCGCTTTTATTTCTTTTTTCCCTTTTTTTTTCCTTTTCCCTTTTTCCTCTCCCATCTCGCGTTCGACGTACTTGTGTGTGTGTGTGTATGCAGCACTTAGGAAACGAGAAAATGGTGTAATGTTTCTGTAATAAGATGTCACGGCAGAGCGAGAACTCTTCTATCTCTCGGGTGAAGCATTATCGCAGGAAGTACCTTTTTTCTTTATTACGAGGAGAAACTGAAAATTACACGGTCACAAGTCCAAACGAGCTCATTCTAATACGTTGAGCAATGTACAGAAATTCATTTTGGAAATTGAAATTGAACTCACGGAAGGATGAAGATGAAAATTTTGCTGGACTTAACACGACGTGTGAGAAGATTTTATTAGTGAACATTTTGTTTAAAAAAATTTTTTCTCTGTTTTATTTAAGTTTTTTGTGTCAAATTTGAAATGGATTAGAAATGTAGAGATAATTTTTAAATTTTTAAATTTTTAAAAAGTTGAAAATTTGGTTTTTAAGACGGTTGGAAAATTACTTTTGTGAAAATTTTTAAACATTGTATATAAAACATAGTACCCTCAAGTATATGAAATTATACTTTCAAAATTTGAAATTTTTTTACGGAAAACTTTTCTACCCAAACTTTTAAAATTTAACATATTCCAAAAATTCAAACTTTTATGAAAAAAATTTCCAAAATTCCAAAACTCTTAAAAATTTCACGAACAAAAAAATTTTCCATTACCTCATCAATAACATTAAAAATTAACAGTTTACATTATATTTAAAACAAAAATAAAAACTTCCTAAATCTCTTTAGTTTTCCTACACACACAAAAAATAAAAATTCTTAAAAATTCCAAACTTTTCCCCCAAAAAATAAAAAAATAAAATTCTATTTATATCTTACACTGGATTAAATTGGCAAACTTTTATTGTCCTCTCTTTGTATACGCACAATACCGTTTCATTACGCTCCGTCGTGATCTCTAAGATATCCGTCTTGTAGAGGAAGCATTCACTTTTCTTCATCTTGCGGGCAGGAAGAGACGAGAAAAATGATAGCAAAGTTTCTTTGACATCTCGTTCACGTTTTTGGTGATCAACATACAAGATACTCCTGATTGCACCAGGGTACTAAACAAATTCTGATAATAACAATATTTCTTCCTCCCAAAACGTAAAAGTGAATAAGTTGCCTTTTCGGTTAGGTTTATAATTATATTATATCGTGTAGCGAGTATTAAGCTCGCTCGGATTACTTTTAAAGCGTGCAAACCCGAGGATTGTAAATCCCTACGGTTGTCTTCTATATTTGATCGTAAAACGAGGCTTTTGTGTAGCGATATTCCCTCTTCAAATATTCATGCGGTCACTCTCTTAATGATAAGCCTTTGAGGAAAAGCGAAGTCTTTTATTTATCCATGTTGCGAAACTCCGTGTTTTCGTTTTTTCTACCCATCTGCAACAAGACGCTAAAACGCTTTTGCGAGAGTAAGCTATAAATTATTCAGTTTGCGACTATTATGGTGCGGGAAATATTGTATACAACGCAAAATACGTTTGGATTTAAGATGAAAATGAGCTGATAGAGCTTGGAAAGAAATCAGATTTCAATCAGATTACCTAACTTATCACTCCATTGGGCGTTTTATAATATTCTTCCTCGAGTGTGAAAAGTTGTAAGTTAACTAAGGGTAAGTTATCTCGAGTGTTCATCTACATTGGCAGTGGAAACTGATTTGCTATCATCGTAGGACGTACCTCTCACCTGTTTCCACTCCCTGTGGAGTCTCGCCAGGAAGGAATAACAAATTTCCAACGTTAGGCCTATTTTTATTTCATTTTATACGTGGTCGACAGTTGTGGTCAATGTCAGGTTTTGGATTATGAATGACCGAGGGTCTGGTCTTTCGAGATTGAATTGCTCGTTGGATAATGGCCAAGTGGGGCATTGGTTTGCAAGTTTTAAATATACAAAAGGTAAAAGTATTGGGTGTAAAATATGGATGAATCCAGGTTTATTGATTTTGGGGTTTGATTTGGATGTTGGTTTTGGTGTAAGGGAGTTTAATATCGAGTTTAATGGCGATTTGGGTGTTGGGTGTAATTCGATTAAGTTTGGGTTATATACTTTGAAAGTGGTTCGATTGACAAATAAGCTTGCGTACGGAATTGACATGACCAGTGGCCACAACGAGTTGAGGGTTAAACTTGTACGTCGAATATTGCAATCAATCTTCATACGTGAATTAGCAATCTCACGGGGTTAGCACGGAACCTAATGGTTGCTTTATTGTATATTCTCTAAAAATTTCGTTACGTGGTACGAGGACTTTACAAAATAAACTGTTTGAATAAAGAGGAAAACTGAGCAAACTTGCAAAGTTTGCGATTTGCACTTTTCCCCTCTTAAAGACTCTTCAACCAAGTACCAAGTAATTGTCGTCTGGCCTTTTGATTAGCACCGAGTTCACTTTGGGTTCGTCTTATTGTCAGTTCAAATCAAGAATCCCAATCACACTGAGTGGCTTGAGACTTTAGCCAGACTAGCTAATTAAGGTTACAACACACTGCCAACTTTTTTCCCAACTTTTTTTTCTTTTTGGGTGTAACTTGAGAAATTAACCTCAAACGCAGATTGACCGAAAACACTAATTACTATATGATATTTAAAAAAAAAAAAACCTACATCTACCGTAAATTGTATACATAGCTTAACCGCAGACGACGGCTAATTGATAGAAAGCTGCGCTGGGCACTTTAGGTTTCAGTGGTTTCGACACCAGTTGTAGAAGATGTCTTTTTGGTGAGAACGTAGCTAATACAATTCGCGGACAGAAGGTTCTGTGGTTGACAGCAGTCCATTTGCCCCTTACACTTGTGAATCATGCCCCTGCTTGTCCACTATATATACAACCAAAAGACCAGCTGTCGTCATATATAAACCGGACACCCGAAAACTACCACGATGTTTAGGCTGTGTATTCATTTTTGAAAAATAAATTATGTTTATTTTCATATTGATCTCGTCCCGTCGTCCGGTGTGATAAATAATATCGCGTATTAAAAATAAATTCACGTGCGGTTTTGGAAATTGCGGGAAAAAGCAAATTGTAGGCATTATCCGCCACATCAATTTTGAACAACGTTGTGTGGGTTATTTTTTATTTTGCTTAAAGTGAGGTGTATCGATTTTAAGTGTGTGAAGTAAAAAATTGTTATGTGCGGGATCCACAAATTTTTTTTTCTTTTTTTTGGGTGGGTGGCTCCTTTGTAGTCTCGGGAGTTGTTCTTTATTTCGTTGAACTCGCGGAGCAAGTTATTTAAATTTTTGGTGGTTCTTCATTCATTTTATTTCAATTGAAGGTAGTGAGACGTTTAATGAATTAAGTTATCAGCACGCACAATGACATCAAGGCCTAGCAAAGGTAATTTTCTCTCGCTTTGTTGTTCATCTGGGAAATGCAAAAGTGACAAGCGTGAAAAGCGTCATTCAACTGTATTAGAGCCAAAGGTTAAGTTCGCAGTTTACAACAAATAAGTACCAACCGATTAACTAAATCTTCTTTTTTTTTCTTTTTCCTGATTTACGAGTAAAATTTATTTTGTAAATTAAATTATTAGATTGTAAAACTTTATTTTCATCGAAAGCTAGTCGGGATTAAGACGGATTTTATTAAATTTTTTTTTTTTTTTTGGTGTCGTGTCTTCGCGCGAAGAATAAAGCTTCGCTTAAATGACTTCCCCTTTTCCTTAAAATGAAATTGACGTAAAAGGAAAAGCTCAACCAATAGCTAACCAGAGAGCAAATTTACAGCAAGCATTTAAGTGCGCTTAACGACTTGCCCCTCAAGGTGCAAATGGAGGCTTTTAAAGCAGAACTCTTCAACATCGAATATTTTGTCTAACTTCACCTTACTTTTTATTTCTCATTTCACTCCTAACCCTTAAAAACGTTGACAAACGACATTTTGCACTTACTAATTAAATAATAATCTCACGGTCACGAGTTGCGACACTTTTTACACTCCAACGCATTAGTCTTAAGAGTAAAAAATAAAAGGAATAGAAAGATGTGCGAATGCGTAGTAGGAACACACCCTAATATTGTATTCCAAACCGAGGCAAATGGCCGACCCTACGACTGTCTTGGGGGAGAATTCCCTTTGTACGGTCGTCTCTGGTCGCTCGTATCGAGACTGCAATGTTACCTGCGGTTTTTCCCGGGAGACAAAATATGTTTCTCTTGTGCCGTGGCAGTGAATTTTGAGATTTCTTTTTCTTTCTTTTTTTTTTTCCTTCTTCTCTCTTACTTTTTTTTGTTCGGTTTTTCTTTTTCTTCGTCCATCTGCCCGCGTAGGTCACATCTGCAGTAAATGGGAAATGGAAAGTTGGATGGAGTTAAAGTTACACTTTCTATTTTCTGAAGAAGATAGTTGGAGAATTTGAATTTGTCTTCGTTAGTCTTGTCTTTGTTTTTCGTTTTAGTTCAAATTTTTTTTTTCGGGGAGCGAGAGTGTGGGAAAAGAAAAACGCATTTTATTTGACTTCAGGAACTGCGCGCTAATGAGTTACGGCTGATGAATTGTATATACACCGCTGTCGGGGAACACATATATTTACTTATTTCTTAAGTGCTTAATGGAATTGTACTTTTAGTTTTTACTTTTTAGTTTTTAGTTTTTGTAGCACTTTGCACGCATTTTGATTTTTCCGGTTTTTTAGGTTTGAGTTTCGCTTTTCTTCAAAATGTTGCTTTTTTGTGTGCATAAAGCGAACTCGTTGAACTCTTTCGAGGGACTTCATTTATCATGCAGGGAAAAATTTTGATGGACTGATAAAGAATTGTCTGTCTTCATAATATTCATCACATCTTTTACCCACTTTATCATTCCGTAATCAATTCTCGACGGGACTGAATACCTGCACACACGCATCCTTCTTCATTTTTAGGCGAGGAGTGGCGAGGTAGGAGGAAGGAAAGAGATGTGTGAGAAGAGTGTGCTGGCATTTGTGGGTCTTGATGAGCTCTCACCACCTCAAAACCAGCTGCACACGTACACTTAATAAAATCACCCCTTCATTTGTCGCGTCACCGCCTAATGAGATGGTGAAAAGTGAGTGAGCCCACATTCTGCGCGTGCCCACAACTCTAGACTCTAATTTGTCCAGGGAATAAGGAGAGACGCAAGAATTTCTGCTTTGCTTCGGATTATGACGCTATTACTGATTTCTTTTGTGCAAATTTTTCTCCTTTTTTTGCGTGTTGTTGCAGCAACAATTTTTTTTTTTAATTCAAGGTGAAATCTTTATTCATTTCTTCTTTTTCTTCGGTTGGTCTTGATGGGAAGAATAAGAGATAAGTTTAAGAAGTGATGTAAAATGTAGAAGTTGTAAATGCTAACCTCGATCTTTTACGCGAGGAAAAGTTAAGCAAATTGTTTCTCATTCTCGTATGGACATCACGTCCACGTAATCGCCACTATTCCAACACTCTTGTCGATCTCTCTTGAGGAATTGTAGCCCACACGAAAATACGGGAAAAAAAGAGAATATCTTCCTACAAACACACAAATATATAGCTCCATAAAAACACTACAAAACAAGAAAATAAAAAAAAATATTTGAGTCTGCAACCTAAAATAAAAATAAAAAATATATATAATATAAAATAAAAAAAAAAACGAGACACGGTCGAGAAAAAGAGAGAGAGAAAAAAAATTACCCGTATAGATCAAAACCCTACATTCCGCAGAAAGCTCCCAACCCCGCCGCGAGAGTGGGCGCGAGCCGATAGGTGGCGCCTGTAGTCCTTCCAAGCACGTAACGCCCCGTGCGAGTCGGGCGGAGTGAGTCGCTTGTTCTCCCCGTCGTGCTCATGCTCGGAGTCGTGGAGTAACGAGTGTGGCAGTTGTTGCCTTTCCGACGGCAGCTTTCACTGGGGGACACTTGCGAGCCCCTCCCCATCACACTTTCTTTTTCCGCTTGCCTCTCGTCGCTGCAATCCTCGCTAAGGTAAGTGGCTGTACGTTGGTCACTTTATAGGACTCAAACACTTGTGGGTATCCCATTGGCAGTTGAGTTTTGTCTCTTCAGTTGGCTCGGGTGTCGTGCAAGAAGTGCTTGATGAACGAGAAGCTGGTTGAGATTGTGGGTTTGAAGGAGAAAAGTTTTTCAATGGTTATTGGTGTTTTTTCTTTTTTTGGAAGGGTTAGAAGGGATAATCGATTGTGGGTTCGTTTGGTTTTATGGTACGAACACTTTATAGAATGTTTGGTGGAACGGTGTATTGAATGTCTGTTAAGAATAACCAGACGTTATTTTTTTTAGGGTTAAGTTTGTAGTTTTAAAAATAGAAATCTAAAGTTAAGCTCACTTAAAATAAAACTGGTCGTGCGTTCACTCGCACTTTTCTTAAAAGGCCAAGTGGGTGCTTTTTAGAAATTGTTAATTGTATATACAATATAATTTGACGATGTTGTCGACTTGTCTTCGTTTTAAAAAACTGGTTTTTAAATGGTTAGATTTTTACGTCGAATTTGTGGATTTATTTAATTTACAAAAAAAAAAGATGTTGGATGTTGGAGTTTAAACCATTGAAAATGTTTTTAGGGTTAAACGACGCGGTGTAAAAACCCTCCTAAAAGAGAAAAAAAATCAATGAGTGAATTAGTCGAGTCTTGGGTTGTTAATGAATAAATGAATTTTTCCTTTGGATGTTTTACACGAACCACTGTTAATAATTTGGCATTGCCTGAACGTTGCTGATTGCACCTGTACAAGGAAGATAGCTCAAGGGGATAATGAGAAACTTGAAACCCAGTATACGAGGAGCAAACGAATAACTAATGATGATAATGTTACAAAAATCCAAACAACGCCCTGAAAGTGATATTCTTTTAAGCATGTAATGAAATTTTCAGGCTTCTACCTTACTTACATTTTTCCTTGTCAACTTTTACCCGTTACGAGCGAAGACGTTATTATCTTCTCCAACGCTTAAATTATTTAGATTATGCTTCCAGAATATTCTTTTACAAAACTATGCAATAGAATGAAGTTTCCTACGTACTCAGTATAAGAAACTGAGAGAAATATTATTTTGCTTTCCTGTTTCGTCTCCAGTACACTCTCCACATCCCATTTCATGCTCCATTTTCAAGCGATTAGGTGATAGGAACTGAGTTTGCCTATGCACTTCTTTATCGCCGGAAAGTTTTTTTTCTTTTTAGTCCCTACCCATTTTTTTTTTCTTCCTAGTTTTTATGTGTAGGAAGGCTTGGAACTAATGTAAGCTTACCGTCAGAATATTTTACGCAAGAGGAGTTGGTGGAAAGGAAACTGTCAGTTTTTTGGAAAGGAGAAGGATTTATTGTGAAATGCTCGAAGAGTATCAGGATTACACGTAAAAAAAATATATTCGTAAGTGTATAAAAGAGTAAAAAGCAGCAGGTGTGCGTATTTTTTGGGTATTTACTTTGTAGTTGCATTAATCTTGTAAAGAAGAAAAAAGTGTAGGATGATTTATTGAATATCTTCTTTATATCTTCCGCGTTAAAATATGGATTGAGTTGCGAGCTTATTTATTTTTAACTCTTAACACCCGTGCACAAGTGAAACAGCGTGAAGCACTTTCTCTATCCTTCGTTCTCGTGCTCTTTAATATTCCTTTAGGTTTGTCTACCGAAGAAGAACGTGGAAAAATGGAATGTCAATCACCTGATAAGTTTTTGTATTTAAAGTGGTCGTTTGCGTTTTGTTTTGGGAGTTTTACGAGAAATTATTTGGTAATTCAACGTCAGGATTCGTGTTGATTTTTTGTTATATTTTTGCGTGATTTTTCAAATATTGAAAAAAAAAATTTTTTTAGGGTAGTAAGTTAGGAAGTAGTTTTTGAATATGAAATTACGTATTTTGAAAATAATATTTTGAAAATTTTAATTTTTTTTAAATTTTTAAATTTTTAAATTTTTAAATTTTTGTAATTACTGACGAAAGTTATATTTTCCAATTTTTACAAAAAATTGATTAAACTGAAATTAAATTTTTGGTAAACAACACTCGAAAACCAACAAAAAGTTTTTAAATTAAAAACCAATTTTCTAAAACTTTTCATTAAAAAAAAAAAAAATTTCATTAAAACCCACAAAAATACATATCCTCCATTTTTCATACGAAAATATTTTTCTCAGGATAGGTTATCCATTACAACCGAGGATTTGAGATTGTCTGAGTAAAGTAGTCATCGTATCTCGTGGTGATCTGAGTAAGGGCAGAATGGGCATGATGAGGTCATGTTGAAACGATGCCCCATCATCAGGACGGGTTGGGAAATGAACCGAGCATTTAGGAACTGCGCTGCTCACTGATCTTGGTGCAAGGTAAAGGGGTCAAGCTCCAATGAACCAACGGGGTCTAAATGCGTGCCACAACCGAGAGGGTTTTTTCTAGGTTCAGAATGTTACTATCTTTAGTGGGTAACAGCACGTGAGTGCCAACGCCGAGTGTACGAGCGTACAAATGAGGGGGGAAAAACCATACAAAACTTAAAATAAATATATATATTTATACACACAACGTGATTTATTTTTATTTACATTTATATGAAAAATTACGAGCTATATAGTACAATGAGTCATGTAATAAAATATTTTCGTGAGTACGTTTTTGTGTTTCGTAACCTTTTTTTTTTTAGGAAGTGGTTTACGACGATATTTGTCACGTTCAGTATTTATAGCCCACGTGGCTTATAGTGTGTATAACACGGGATTAAGTTTGTGCTGCTTTTCCTCCATCTGTTAGTGTCTTAATATGCTTTTATAGTCGCTATTTTCTTCGTATTTATTTAGCGCGTGACGTAGTTCGTGAGTTTAATTTAATACTCAAACGTAAGGAACATAGAGATACAATCCCGAGCAAATGAAATCACAACCAACTGTACTAAGTCTTACACGTGGAGAGAACAGTCGGCTATAATTCGCTCAAATCTAGTTTTGTGTTGATGGTTCCGTTATACGTGCACTAAAGCAAAGCCGCCAGGCAGTCGTAAAGAAAACCATCGAGTTCTTCTCTCACTAGGTGAGTGTGTGGACGTTGGAGAGGTTGTAAATGATCATCTCGGTGACAGATGATAAGAGGAAAAATAAGGACACATTTCTGTTTATTTATTTGTGGGTAAAAAATTCGTTTACTTTTTTTTTTTTTTTTTTTTTTTTTGCGAGATATTTTTCACAGGTAGACAAAAAACAAAAAGGGTTTGAGGAGATGGAGGAAAATGTGCAGTGAGTTGGAAAGTGTGAGAAATGCAGGTTTTTGCGAACGTCTAGTGCTCAACATCTGCTTGGCAAGAATCGTAATTTTTTGTGTAGTGATGCGTGGCGCCGCCTTTCGATTGATCAGATCAATAAAGTCGTAAAAAAGGGGGTCGAAAATGTCTCGCTAATGAAGACATAAAAGTTTGGCTCGCGCACGTGCGGGTGAGCTTTGAGTTTGTGCGTCTTTTCATTAGTTTTTGACCCCTTGTGTACTGCACACGTGGCATTTCACATTATTTTGTTCTTTTTACCCTTTTTCACCCCTGCTTTTCTTAAAGAATAGTCGATCAAGTCAGCTGGAACAACGAGAGTGGATAATTAAGAGAGTTAAGAGTGATTAATTAAGTCGATGAAAGAAGCGTCGTTTCGACTCGAAATAATTTTTATCCCTTAAAATAAAAAATTGAAAAAATTGAAAAAAAAATTTTAAATAAAAAAACACGTTGTCGGAAATTAACGAATGAAAAATTTAAAAATCTTAAAAACTAAAAGCGAAGAAATGCTCTTATCGAAATATAAGCTCGACTAAACTTCTTACACCCTAAAACTTTTTCTTTTACTTTAACAAAATCCTTTTTGATCCGCTAGAAGAGTATAAAAAAAATTGAATCGAGAGGGGAAGGGAGAAAAAAGTTATTTTTCACGTGACCTGCACTTGACGGGTTTTTCGAGACGGAATGTTCCTCTTTTTCATCAACAGGGGAAAAAACGAAAGCCGCTCCGACAAACTTCCCAAAAAAAAAAAAATGTATAAAAATTTGAAGGAAAAAAAAAAAAGGTCACCCATTGGCGTCCTTTATATTTCGTCAGTGTAGAAACACGAGTCTTTTGAAAGCCTTTTAATGGATGGCACGGTAGAGATCTTAAGTTGGATGTTTCTAGGACGCAAGAGAATGCAAATAATATTGATCTCGGATATTCCCAAAACGAGAACGTAAAAGAGAATAAAAAAGTAAAAAAATAAAATAAAGTGACAACATTTTTGTTTCAGAAGTCGTAAAAAAGAATTTTGAGTGCTTGTCGTGTGCATTTACTCGACATATGACTGTCAAATAAATAGTTCTGTACACGAGAGCGACGTTAGGAATGGTAAGGTCACAAATGGGTGAAGTTATTGTTTAATATTTTTAGTCGAGTTTGTTGTTGTGTTCGGGGATTTTGTGTATGCTAAAGAAGATTTTGAGGCAATTACGTGGTCTTGTCCCACTTGTCCCAGTTGGATTGGTTTGGCTTGTTTTGGATTATTTAGTGGGTTTTGTGAAGAAATTGGAATGGTAGGTAAAGTAAAAGAAGATGGATGGTTTGTTGTTGTTGTTGTTGTTGGTGTTGTTGTTGTTGTTGTTGAAGTAGTTTTGATGGATTTGGTAATGGAGCAATCATGTTTAAGTATTGACGAGTTATAAATTAAATAAAAGTGGTTGAAATTCCAAATTACGGAGTTTGATTGATTTACGCAAGTTGTAATTAACATTCGAATTGGATATCTACGCGTACATTTACACACATACGCAAATTGGAAATTTCTCTATTAGGTTAAAAGTTTATCTTCCCATTTACTAAACGCCGTCAATCTGAATTCTGAATACACCATAAATCCAATCTTTATTAGCACCAGATTGGCCCACCACCATACACAACCGGATTATACCTAATTAATTTTTCAACCCACGCTTGTACAGTATTTCAACAGCAATACAAACAAAAGCATACCTAGCGTGTCCCACATCCATTAAAAAACCCCATCCTTAAAAAAATAAGCCCAACCATAGCCTGATTCACCAACAAACCTGACTATTAGTCTGTTTTTTGATGTTTTGTTGAATTTACATTCCGTGAATATAAATATTACTTTACTTACCTCTTCATATTTTATTCAATACACGTAGTAGTTAGGTTTATTTAACACTAAACCATAGCTCGCAGTAAGAGGAAACTATAGTATAGTAACGACTAACGTTGATGCAATGTTGCGGCTCACTTCAGGCAACAATTTTTCCATCAGCGGCCTGATGGTCTCAATTATCCTAATTACCTCTCGAGGGCTCGGTAATCAGCATAGGCAGGGCTTAAGTTCGCATCTGCTCTTCCAAGTTACAGGCTTATAGGCTATTTGGTGTATCTTTTGCCGGGAAATTGCATCTGCTCATAGTTTGCAATAAGACGGGTAGGTTCTGTGTGTGTGTGTGTGTGTGTGTGTGTGTGTGTCTGATGCAATGGAAGAAGAAAAAGATTTCTGCCTTCGTGGTTCGTTGTATTGCGCGTCTGTGATAACGTTGACTAGCCTATAAAATTCTTATCTTCGCTTGGTCACGCTGGGAGTTGTCCCTACTGAAGAATTGATGAAGCATCCAGATGCTAAATTGCGAGTTTATACCGTTGAATAGTAAATTGTTGAACAGTTTAAGGGGTCGTACAAAAACGAATTACAACTTATGTATCGTATATTGCTTTTTTTTAGCTGTTTACTACGTGCGGGTTCGGAGTGTTTACTGAAAATCTAGTTCGTAATACCCGCACTCGATTCGAAATGTTTTTATTTGATATTTGCCGTTAAATCGTTGCGAGAATTGCTCTGTCCACAAACCTCAAAGTGTACAACGGTGTATATACGAGAGAAATCGATAGATCCTCACTCGTCAAGGTCATCTCGTTCGAGTAGTTAAAGAGAAATTGAGATTGAGTGAGTGGGAAAAAAAAGTAATTATCGAGGTTGCTGAAACGCGGTGACTCATTTTCGGTAAACAAAAGTCGCGATGTTTGTTTTAATTAAGAATTCCGTTTGATCAATTTCGCGTTTTAATTGTGTATGTATCGTTCCGGACAACAACAATTGTTTCTTTCCGTCGCAACACCTGAAATATTTACCTCGTTTGGCGAGTAATAACCTGCCATTTAACGAAGCGAGTAATTTTGTTGCTTTTATAACGCGCCTTCTTTCTGTATTCTTTTTGATCAACCCACTTAATAAACTTGTTTTCGTTTACCTAATTCCCTCACATTAATTTTCCAAGCAAACAACTTGCTGTTAATAATTATTTATTAATTCTTCCGACGATGATTTAAGTTAATAATCCTGTAACGTAAATTTATTTTTCCTTCATTTTTCAGGCCCAGTTAACGTGTTGTAATGACTCGACTTCAAACGCTCAGTGGCTAAAAAGTAAGAACAAATTTTTACTTTAATAATAATAATAATTATTATTATTTTTAAAACCGTAAAAAAAAATATTTTTTACGCTTATTTTTCATTCTTTTCTGGTGGTACGAATTTTGTACAACGCTTTTAACTTAACTTAGTAAAATGCTGGATGTTGTAATAACTCTCGAATGAACCGCGCTCATCTTCTCTAAAATTGGTCGTATGGTTAATTTAACCTATAATTCATATCTTAATTTTAATATTTTTAAATTAACTCCTATCTCCGACTATACTTCTAATTAGAAACGATGAGAATTCTTACACCTTAATTCCAAATTCCAAGGCTTAATTTTTTTTTTCTCCCACGCCTTTCCCTTCAAAAAAAAAAAAAAAAAATTTTTTTTGTGCACTTTGCGTTTGTTATATTAAGACGTAATTAAATGAAATTAAAAACTTCTTTTCAACTCCACACTTACGTAGTTTTAAGACCCCAGCTTGGTATAGAAAAGAACATGATTCACAGGGTAACGCAGATGACTAAATTTGATGCAGCTGTTTCATCCGTGTCATTACACTATTTCCTGTGCTGGAAGAAAAGACAGGGGTGGAGAGGATGGGAGTTTTGAGTGGAAGAAGTGATGAGGCTTTAATACGAGGAAAATAAATTCCTATCGTTTAAAATTGATTTTAAAGTTGATAGCCTTTAAAATTTAAATTGTTTGCAGGTTTGTGTTTCGAGGAATGTGCGAGATTTGGTTGTAAATTTTGTTGTGTTTTTTCGGTGTTGAGTGTTACGTAATGGAAAAGATGTTTTTAGTAAGTAATGGAAGTCGTATATTGTAAATAACGTTGAAATTTCAAGAGCCCTCGTTGTCTGCTGAGAGTATTTTGTATAAGAAGATTGGTTCAAGAGTTGTTGTTGGCTTTTGCCGGCTCTACGTCTTTTTATTTTACATATATGGGTTGAGGAGGAGGAAGGAGAATAAGAAGAAAAAAAGAATATAAGAGCCTTGTTTTATTGCTTGGACACAGTTTTTAAAACGAAAAACAGAATAAACAGAAAAATAGCTCAAGAGACGGTTAGGAGAAAAAAAAATATAAAGAGTGAGAGAGAAAAAAAAAAGATGTGGTGAGAGTAAAATGCGAAGGAATTGTGCTTCGTGCAAATCTCGTTACGACTTTATAGTGAAGACGAAAATAGATGTTCCTGCTACTCACGCTAGTTTTAAAGTTGAGCAAATGAGAGAACGCAGTGTTGGCGTTGGACGAGTGAGTTTGTTATAAATTTTGCGCGCAAAGTTTGGCATAAGATAACGTTAGGTTGGTTAGAATTTGGCGTGGCTGTTTATACGGAGTAGGATAGCAGGTGTCGGTGTATACATTGCGTTGATTTCCATTTCAAAATGCAGGGCACATGCTCGCGTAGTAGTACGTGATGCTACGCACGGATAAAATGGATTGTATTCAACTCTTTGTAGCCGTTAGTAATTCAGTTTACTGGTGAAAACCACAGAATATGTAAAAAACACTTTTTATATGCAGGGATTCCAAAGTGCAGCCACATATATATTGAATAAGGGATCTTAAGAGTCTGCGCCAAAACTTATCTAGTTTATGCTTTTTATTTATTTTATTTATTTATTTATTTATGAAGTCTTCGAAAAATGAAATTTTCACGGTGGCGAGTTTTTTTTTTTTCGAGTTATTTTTAGTCGTTACTTTAATTGGCTTTTGCAACTCTCTCTCTCTCTGCTTTTTCTGGATTTCTTTCAAACATAAAAAAAGATTTTTGCCATTGTTCAAAATTTTTTCATTCACTGTTTTGATCCTTTTCGGCGATTGTTGCGACGGTTTCTGCCATTTTTTGCCATTGTTAGTATTCTTCTCACAACAATCACTTCTGCCGTTGTTGCAACTTTTCAACCATTTTTAACGATTGTTGCAAATTTTTCTGCCATTTTTTGCCGTTGCTAGACTTGATTGTTAAAAATTCTTCTCACAACAATCACTTCTGCCGTTGTTGCAACTTTTCAACCATTTTTAACGATTGTTGCAAATTTTTCTCGCAACTCTTTCGACGTTTTATCGTCATTATTAATCACATTTAGTCACTACTTAGGGCCAAATTGTTATTATTGTTAATACTCGACCACTCACGTCGACTCCCTATCAATATTGATAGATGAGCTTATTGGAAACATTCAGTAGAGCATGCAGTGCAAAAGTGCAAATCCCGTTTGTATTGGAATTGAGTGAACACATTGTGGGGCTGATGGAGGATATTGATTCTTACGTGTATACTACAGGTGGAGCTGCTTTCCCTTTGATTTGCAGAGGGGCTTGGGGTTAAGCTGTACCTTGATCGATAACACGTTGGGATGGAATGCCTTGAAAAGGAGAATCGTGTTGTTGTTGCTTCCAGTCTCTCCCCCGCAATTGAACTTCTTTTTCTCCACCGTTGCCTTTGCTTTCAATAGGGAAACGCGTAGATTAGCGGAAGGCTTACTGAGACGTTCTCTGTACAACTGATTGAAGCCCAATGTTTTTCTCCACACCTAAAAAAAGAAATAATGTTTGGATTCAGTGTACGTTGCTGCCAATGCAGTTTTTTTTCTGCGTAAATTTTTATTGATTTTTGTGTATGCGCAGATGTTGAATTTTCATATTCATTTTTGCTGTGAAAGACGAGGAGTTAAAATTGCCTATTTATATCCCTTGACTATTCATGTGGTTTGAGGTACGGTAAAGTCTGGTCTAACACAATTTTTTTTTCCTTTTCAATCCTCGTATGTTAATGAATCGCATTTCACGCGTGTTGATGAATAGAGAAGAATTTTTCAAAAAAAAAAATATAAGTAAAAATGGAGAAAAATTTCCATCATCTGTGAGCGGCGTATGAATGTGTGTGTATCTATTATATAGAATTATTTGTGCCCGGAGCTGCTGTATATATTACACTCGTTGCACACACGTGACACCGTAGTCTTCTTTTATAGTTGAACTGGTGGTGGTTGTGCGCAATTTGCATTGTAATTATTTTTCGGCTCTACTTGAGCCATAAGAGCGAGCCAAATGGATTGCGTTTGGAAGTTGGAAAAGAATTCCGATTTGAAAGTTTAATTTCGATTAACATGCTTTCTCATGTTACAATCTCGTGTTTTCACGAATATGAAGCGGGAGTTGTAGTAAAAAAAAAAAAAAGGGTTTTTAAAATCTGAAATTAAAATAAATTTGTCATAATGCGAAACAAGAAATTTTTTTTTTTTTTAAATATTTCTTGTTTTAAAAACTTTTAGTCATTTATTCCTTTTTTTTCTTTTTTCTACGGTTGTTAATATCGGTTGTTGGTTTTCGATGTTGCGAATAATGTAATCATCAAACAGAGTTTCCAATTAAGCCTCGTATACCAAGTTTGCCTAATGAGGTCCTTGTAAATCAAATTAGCAGCAATGTACGAGTAATATTGTCAACAGAAATATTAAACTAAGTTGGTACAATGAACATCTATTTCGTGTCATGGATTAAACTATTACGCGGACTTTTCACTCTCTCTCTCTCTGTCCGCTCTTATTCGCGAAATGTTTGTCTTCTAAACGATATTGAAATTATCAATGTATAAATACACATATATACACTAGAAATACGCATGCAGCCTAAATGTAACGTTAACGGGTTAAAAGGATTAGCGGCGTAAAGTTGAATTGCCGGTGTGATGAATTTTCATTTTACGTTACCGAATTAATTAATACGCGCTGCACGCCACGCTTAACGTCGTTGGTTTAACTTAACCCTTTTTTTTTTTTTGCCTCGACCCGAAATAACCGCTCAAGTTATTCATCATTCAATTTGTTTAGCATAAGGTGAAAAAAAGGTTGCTTTGCATTCTGCTCACTGAACTTCAGCGATCCATCAATCTGCAAAGAGTAAATTAACCCTTTTTTTATTTTTTAAATCTAAATCTCGAGTGAATATTTTTTAAAGTTGAAAATTTTGTTTATAAAATTTTAAGTTTGTAGTCAAGTTTAACTCCAGTTTTTGTCTACGAATACTTTCTGAAACTATTTGAGCTTAATAAAATTGATTTTTAAATTTGGAATTATAGAGCGATTTACGTGGATTACCAATTAAACTGATAACAAATCGATATTTTGTAATTGTCATTAATTGGTAAACGAGATGTGTTTGTGCTTTTTTTAGGTTTTAAGAGAATTTTAATTCCAAAAGCGAAAATTTTCTCAAGCGACAGTTCCTCGCGAGACTTAAAAGTTTGATTGGATTTTATCTGCGATGCAGTCATCCATCTCATTGCATTAATGGAACCAGTAAGGAAACATTAACTAGCCCACCACCGACTGATGCAAATGAACTGGGGGATTAAAAAGCGTGCAGTGGAAGCATAAAAGCAGCTTTTGGTGGCCGATAGAAAAGCCAACGCTGAGGAAATGCACCAATTTCTTTCACTGTTAATAGTCAAACCCCAAGTGAATTAAAACAAGGGATTTGAGGGTGCAATGAGAGTTTTGGTAAGAAAGGAAAAAACAAACCAAAGGATTAAGCATTGAGAAAGAAAAACTGAAAACTTTGCACGACGTCGATTACAGTTTGAAGTTTTGGAATTTCGAGACAAATGAAAAGATGATGTTTTTTTTTTTTTTAATCTTTTTTTTAAAAATAAAGTAGTTATGGATAAATCTCACGAGACCAAATTACAACGCTCGAATGGAAGCACAGGGTATAGGCCACCGTCAGTTGCATCATTATGACGGCTGGGTCATAGAAAATTCATGAAACCCATTCGCTCGGTGAAGGATGACCTGCCAAATATCCCATGACTGCAGATGGGCAGAGAAGCATGGCATCGCTAGAGAAAATTATGGACGAGTAGCTCATTAACGTAAATAAAATAATATATTACGAAGCGCCGTAATAAGTTTAAAAAGACGCTCGGTGTACAGTACTTAGCGAATTAGGTAATGCTAACGCAACGTTTGTCATGTGGTTTGTTTTATCCATGAATGATTTATATAAGTAACTTACAATTGAATTGTGAGATTTTAAAATTTTGCCAGTCTCAGCGCGCCGCGATTGGCCCGAGACGAGCTTGTGCCAAGTTATCAATTATTCAACGTCGTCTGTGCCACTTTACTCGATTTTTATTTAACCCTGTTGCTCATTATGATGGAAATTGGACCCCCTTACACCTTGTGTTGTACAATACTACCCTACTTCCTTCTTTTATAACGCCGAAACACGTCAGTCTCGTTTTGGACAAATGTTTGGAAGAAAATAAATTCCTGGTGCACCACAAATTTTTCAAAGTTTTTTTTTTTTTCGGTCTTCACCTGTGAAACGTATATTTTGAAAATCTTTACTCGACGTTGTTGGGTAATGCAGGGTGTTGAGACTGACAACGTCACTAGTTCATGTGTAATTGGATACTTTTCGATTTTCCATATGTTGGACCGTAATCCCCGAGTTATCAAAGCTCGCCAGACGAAGGACTCCAATCGAAATTTACTCGCTGACTTTCCTATTTCTTTCCCTATTGCAAGTTTAACACTCGCCGTGATTGCTTTTTCCCTTCTTTATGCCATCACAGTGGCAGGTGTGGCTGCCATATCACTTGATACTGGACTAAATCCAATTTCGATTGATCTCGAATTTATGTGCATACTCTATTCTATAAGAGTGATAAATTTTAATCACTTTATTTATTTTTTTAAAGTAAATAAAATAGTTTAAAAAAAATGAGTTCGAACTCTTATCTTGATTAAAAATTTATTTTGTCAAAACTAAACTAAATTTATTTATTACTTCATATTGACCCTCATCTTTTACGACAAAAATTTTTCCTTTTTTTTTACCGCGTTCTCGACGAAACGATAAAACATTAATTTTTTATTATCAACGATAAAAGAATAAAAAAATAGTTTGTCAAAGTTCGGCTTTAAAAATAAAAATGGACCTCCATCTTGAGATTGACAGCCAATATATCGGCAATAGTGAGAAAGGCAGTTGGACAGCAATTTTCCCCCATAATCCTGTGGCCGATTTGCGACCTTCTCATGCAGAAAATGCCCTTAGAGGTGAAATGGATGGGAATGGGTTGTTATTGCGGGTAAAAAAAAAAATTTTCTTCCCTTTCCCCCCTTTTTTTTTGTAGGGTACTTGGGTGACAGAGATGATTTCCTAAGAAAAGTGAGTGTGAATTTCATTACACTTTACCACCCTGCTCACTCCATTGACATTGACGAGGTTGTTATTGGTTTGAAAAAAAAAATTTACTAGTTTAGGTTAATGTAGACTAAAATTCAACTTTAAAAAGGATTTTTTAAATTTTTTAAATTTTTTTAAAAATTTTAAAAGTTTAAAAATTTTAAAAATAAAAAAAGTGGAATTTTAATTCGACGAATGATTGTGTCGAAAATGTGATGAGTAAATGATTAATTAGGAGTAACCTTTCGTCAATTGCGTCATTAAC
>JAQIWS010000085.1:0-61978 GCA_034696085.1 Stigmatogaster subterranea
GAAGAAATTGAGTTCTTGAGTTGTGTAAGTAGATTTACGACACGATGAACGGAAGAAAATGGAGACTGGCGAACCACAGTTAGGCGTTTAATGTATGGAATCTGTCGTGTTTTATTTTATTTTTTTAAATTTAATTATTTTTGTGAAAAATTTAGTTAAAAGTTTGGATTTAGGAAAATTTCAAATTTGGGTTTAAAAAAAAAAAAAAAAATCTTTATTCGATTTAGGTTAATTTTGGTGAAAAATTTCCGTTGTGTATGGTTAAGTAAAAATAGAAAAAAAATAAAAGCAGTTTTACGAGCAAATTCATTTTTATTCGCGGTGTTTAATGAACGTCTCTCGCCAATATCGCCACGGGAGAGGGGATAGGAAAAAGATTGAACGCGGAATAATCTTCTCTTCACCGTATGAAATTAACTGCAATTTTTATTTGAGCTAGCAAGAAATTAAGCAATAGTTTCATTAGACAAAAAGGGGAAAGAGTTCGTCTCGGTAATTGCAACATGTTGGTTTTATGGAGGAAGCCAGTGGACAATGCAGTCGTCGTGACGGATTGGGAAGAAGGAAATTGGTTTTAATGCGCTCGTGTTATTGTAAGGGTGCCTGGGTTGAGTGCGGTGGGGTCTTAATCAATTGACTTAATTTTATTATCTGGCTCTTCTCATTGCCTGATTGAGAAGCAGCTCGCTAGCGGAATGAAACGGGGAAAAAATATAAAGGAGAAGAATATACTGCAGTCAGCTGAGAGAGAAGTGTAGATACAGTGTAGAGTTGATATTGGATCTAGGTAATAAATTAATGACATTCGCACATTTGCTAATTAGATAAGAGAGTCTATTTTGAAAATTGGAAGGAGAGGCGGTTTTGGTGCAGGATTGTAGTGGCAGAATTGGGTCAAGTGGGATTTATACTAATCTTGTTTCCTGTTGCGCGTGAGTTGTAATTTTTTTTTGTTACTTTTTTACTTTTTTTTTTATGGTTGGACGTTTGGGAAATGTTTAACGTCGGTTTTAAGCGAATGTTTACGTTGTATGTAAAAATAATCGTGATTGATCGAAAGTGTATTTTTGAAGTTTTGAGTTTGAGTTTATTTTGTTTATTCAAGTTTTTTGTGGTTTTTGTACTGAATTATACACGAATACGTGTGTATGTAGATTTATAAATATTTTTTAGAATTTTTTTTTTTGTGCTCCTTCGAAGGGATTTTTCTGGCAAATCCAAATCCGTGCACATGATATCGATCTTGAAACCGAGTTGGTTGGGGTTTACGCACTCAAAGCGTGTTTTCTAAAGGGAAACAAAATGGGCTTGTTTTGGCATTGCATCATCGTTTCAGTGCAGTAGACGCGGCGCCGGAGATATTGTGTGGGTGGGATATATTGCATGAACGAGGGATAAAATACTCGTTTCTTCTTTCCTAAAATGATTGTGTTTTGCGAAATAGTGAAGTGAGTTTTCCACACCCAACTCAACAAAAAAAGTATTTCTCGTTTTGATCTTTTTTTCTTGTTTTTTTTAACCGAGTTATTTTTTAATGAAAAAGTTGTGTGAATAATTAAGGTTTTTATTAATATTTTATTCGACTTTTTTAGAATTTTTTTTATTGTGACTGAAATATGAACGGAAAAGCGAGCACGACGCCATCGTTGAACTTTACCTTCGAGTTTGATGAGCTGCATTGCTCGCATTACTCTGGTTCGGCATTCAATTTTGCCATTCCTCAGCTTTCTCTGTCTCGTGTCAGGAATGCTGGATGGACTGTCTTCCTCTAAAGTCTCTCGAGCTTCTCTCTGAAAAGTTTTTGCACTTAACTCTCGCCTACCTCTTTCGAGAAACGAAAGGAATTTTCGATGTATATCACTCAAAAGAGTGTTGTGCTAGTCGAAAAAATTTTTTTTTTTTTCAAATTACCTCTTCAAAAAAAATAAAAAATTCTTTGAAATCGAGATTGAAATTAGGGATTAAACAAAGAGTCTTAAAAATTTGAAAGTACGTTTTCTAAACCTTGACGTTTTTTTTTTTTAAGAAGGGAAGTCAATTTATCACGAGAGGAATGCGGACACGGTTGAAGTTCCGCCATCAACATTGACTTATTGAGGTGGGAATAGTGAGGCTCAGACGTTTGATTGAAAGGGGTGAGGTTATGCGGAGAAACGAGAGTGTGGACTTAGAGAGAGTTGCGAGTTCCCGTTGGAGATTCAGCGGGTAACCGTACTCGTCTGATGGGTCACCCGAGGCCTATTGAACTATCCCGTTTCCCCGATGCTTTTCTCTCTCTCTGAACTTTTAAAAACATTTCCCGATAGGCGCGTTTGTGTTGCGCTCATTGAATGCGTTGGCTTTGATTGAATTCGCGAGGTCGATTTCGGGTTAGGTTTAGTCATTTTTGATCAGTTCGATGGAAAATTGATATGGTTTTATTTGTTATCGATTTGTATTACAAAGGTATCCTTGTCTAAATTGGTAACGGCGCGTGACAGGTTCATCAAGATCCGGAGGTGAATCGAGTTGGTGAATACAAGGAAATTGGAATCGAGTTTAATGTAGGTTCTCTTTCCCATTCTTCGGTTCTGTATTCTATTCTATTCTATTCCTATTCAGGAGTTCTCATTGCGCGTATAAAGCTCCCTCTATTGATTAACCTGGAAAGGTTCAATTTAGATTGTGGTACGGTCCGTTTGGTGGGTCGTCTTTATTCGTTGCGAACATCATTTTTGAGATTATAACTGTGTTTTAAAACAAAAAAGTCGGTTGGTAAAATTTACATTGAAATGGAAAAATTGTTTGCTTTACCCCTTTTAAGAAATTTTATTCGGTGTACTCGTCGTTTCAGGTAGAACAGCAGTTAGCAAATATATGTTTTGAGTAAAAGTGAGTAAGAGGGTTTTTGTTACTTGTCATCGAGCGAGGCAAATGAGAAACGTTGATGGATAAGACGCGTTTGCCAAGGTCATTCTATCGTGGCGTAACTCGTACGTCTAATTTGCATAGTGTTCCGCCGGCGGGTTTGTTGAAAGTTTGTCAAAATTGAAATAAGTTGTTTAGATGGTAACATTAGATATTCGGCGAAGACATCCATTAGCCTAGTCTTTTCTTCTTTTTTTTTTTTTTCTACTGCGGAGTTTTCTTTTATTTGGGGTTAAATGCAACGAAAGTCATCTAACAACGAAGAACTTTTGTTCTTCACATGCAACTTTACAATTCAGATGAGTTGCCATTCCTTTCAGCCTTTTCCTAATTTGCCTCCATGCGCTTTTCTCAGGGCGTGGTTGACTTTTAGAATCCATTTCTCAGTCTCTTACAAGTTGAGCGAACCTCGTCTTCGACTTCTTTCTCTGTCGGTCGAGGTGGATGACTCGGAGAGACGAGCGAGACAAGTGAGCGCGAGGCATTTCGGGTGCGCTTGCAAGTTTGTGGTGCGAGATGTCACCTATAAATGCAAAGCAGCGTGCGTTTTCGCTTTAGCCCTCTAATGGGAATTGTACGAGGGAAGCGCTACAAGACTATTACAATCACGTTTTGTGAATCTCGTCATTCCGTTTTGTGTGCCCGACGCGCACGTGACTGATTTAACAGTCGTTTATTTCCGGCGGTTTTGCATAACTAAAGAATATATTGCTGACACATCAGTCCGTAGTTAAATTTAGTTTGTTTTGTTTATGGAGTGGGCTTCTAATTAAATTCCGAGCGAAACAGATGGCACTGGCTGTTTCTATTGTTTTCACTTGTATACCTTGTGAACAACAGCTGTTGGCAGCCGAACAACAGCAGACGCGAATCATCCCTGATTAAGTCGCTCTTGCGTGAATTTAATCATTCAGAGTTGTTTGTAACGAGAGACGATGGCTCTATTTACAGGAAAGTGTTGAAATTTTTATTTTTTTTACCTCTTTTATGTTGTATCTAGGTGATAATTATTTTATTTTTGGTTTGTTTTGGTCTTTGTTTATTGTTTTCTATCTTGTCGACATTTTTGTCGATTAGATCTTTCGCGAAAGTGAAAGATTTCCGGCGTTGATGTAATAAGAATTGTATTTGCGTTTACTATGCGTGGGCGTGTGGGCTTGTCAACATGTTCCTTATCGTTAACCCCTTTTGCCCTTCTTAGACAAAATAAGACACTTAATTAACAATTCTCGACTTTGTCAGGCAATTTATCATCACTAATCAGGGAGCAACTTTGCGACGCGTTTCTACGTAGTCGCCACCTGATACCGCTCGCGGAAATTAAATTTCCAACACATAAACCATAAAGAAAAGTTTTTATAGTTTTAGCTTAAGTCTGCGAGTTAAAAATAAATCACGCGTTTTGTGAATTTAAATAGTCGAAGACGTTTTGATAATTTGGACAATGTTGGAGATTGTGAAGAAAAGTCTGAAAGAAAGAAATCGAGAGGAATGTTGCTTATATAGACAGGAACTAGCAACATCTGCTGCGTTTCCAGCTGGCTCAGTCGAGAAGATGTCAGCTTCTTTAGATGTGTCTACAGTACGGAAAAAGGATGAAGGAAAGATAGAGAAAGAGAAAATGTGAAAAAGAAAAATCTTAGGTATTTTTTATATATTTTTTTTTGGTCCTTCTTCTTTTACGCTTGGAATCTTATTTCCATGTTCGTTCTTGCGTGTTTTCACAACTGGCGATTTGGTGAAGAAATAATATCGAAGAAGGAAAGAGCGACTGAGTAACTATCGCGAGTCAGTTGTCAAGACAACGCGACAGTGGAATCAAAAATTTATAATCACGTGTTTGTTGACTGTATGAAAAAAATTTCAGCTGAATCTTCAGAACTTTTTTTTTGTAATTAGGATTACTCGTGAATAAATTATTACCGTAGTCTTAGTGTAAAACAGACTTAAAGGCGAGTAACGTGGTTTGTACATTGATTTTTTTTTGGTACAGTATAGTGAGTAAATATAACACACGTGTACAGAAGTATACTGTATATTTTTACCTTTCGAAATTGAAATCCGTTAAAGAAACCTGAAGAGTTGAGAGGAAAAAAAATTTCATGTGAAAATGGTTTTCAATTTTCTTTTCCAACCAACCAACTTTTTTCTCGGTGACGTGACGACTGCGGTTTTTATTCGATAGCTGGGAAAGGCACAAGGATGTACAATAGAAAACCATTTTCTATTTCAAACTTTAATACCTCACATATATATATTGGTAATAGCAAAAAAATTCCATTTTTTTATACAAAGTATAATTTTTCTATTTTTTGCTCCGAAATTTATTTTTCGAAACAAATTATCTCCGCGCATCCTTTTTGTCTCGTTATAGCTTTTTTCCTTCCTGCAAATAACGTAGTCCAGTTGTGTTTCAATGGCAATACAATCGTGTTGATAGTGATCGTGCTGGATAGTGACTGATGGATGCTGACTTTCCGAGTACCACTTGCACGAAGATTCGATTTACCCGCGTCTTGAAATTCAGTTACGATTATGAAATAAGCACCTTTTTTTTTTTTTTTGCCCACTCTTTTGTGTTTTGCACGTGTTTCGTTTTTAGTTCGATTCTTTTACTGACCACCCTTTTTTTTTTTTTTTTTCGTTTTCACCATCTAATTTTTTTTTTCTTTCTTTGTCTTTGCCATCTGGAACCCGGTGGAAGGAATTGATAGCGAAGGAAGGGCGATAGACTAAGCTGATAAAAGATAGTGAAATAAGGATGGAACCCGGAGAAATGGGTTGTGTGTCCGTTTGGTTCCCTACTTGAGCGTTAATCAGATCATGGGGGCGGATTGCGGACGATTTCTTCATCACGTCGTGACGGCCATCTGTAGGAATTGAAATGAGCGTTTTCGGGCCTACATCTATAAAATTAGTAGCGGTTTTATTGTTCTATTAGGGAGTTTGATGGTCTGTGGGTTGTGAGTAGTTTTAAGTGGTGCATTCTATAATTGCTTTGTGGAAAACATTTGGCACGTGGAATGAAGGAAAAAGTTGGCGTCATGAATAAATTGTCGTTTTTAAGTGGCTGTGTTATTGGTACGCAGTTTTGTTTGTGAGAAAAGTTGGTTTATAAAAAAATGGGGAAAAATCTGTTCTTTTGCTTCGTCATCGTTCGGCGAATTGGATGACGGTTTGGACGTGTTTATTTTGTGCGAGAAGTTTTTTTTTTTTTTTTTTTTTTTTAAGTTGAATTTTTTTTCTCATGGCCCTCTCGTTTCCTTCTTTATCGGCCCTTACAAATTTGGGAATTATTCAAACGCGCGAGCATCCATCATTGGAAGAGGCTTTGATAGGTATTGCCACGTCTTTTTCGTGCGGGAGACGGGACGGGAAATGGGAGAGGCATTCGAGACGAGGACACTTGGCTTTAAGATGATGTGATTGGAACGCGCATTCATTTCCCCTTCTGTCGTTGCTTCCACCCGAGAGAGAGAGAGAGAAGGAACACGCGTGCGTACTTCTCTCTTTCGTCTTTCCTGATTGTTTCGCGGCCATTCTTCACACGCAGTCGAGTATAGTACCACGTCCATTTCTCTTATTGACACTTTTTTTTATCACGTGACACACTTTGGCTGATGACCTGCGAGTGTTAAAAACCGCACAAATCCAATAAAGAGAGGAGTTGATTTTACTCGATGCGGCCACCTCGTTGCCAATTGAGAGAGAAACAAGTTTGATTTCCGTCGTTTCTGATGGTGTTAAGAAAAGGAAAAGGAAAGGAAGAAAAAAAATTAAAGGGGAAAGCTCTTTGTTTAATTAACACCACTATTCATTGCAGTCAATAAAGTGAATAGGAATTATTTCCGAGTGACTCGACATCCAATTCTTTTAAGTGAAAGCAACTTTCCCCATTCGAGTCTTAATGACGAGACATTGAGTGTCTGAGAAAAGATGGGAAAAGGGCGGGGGAAGAAGAAGAAAAAAAATAGTGTAGAACTCGCAACGGTTAAACTTGGGTGCTATTTATATAACTTATAGTCCAATAAGACGTGAGAGAGAAAGGAAGAAAGTAGCGGGATAAAGATGGTGCGAGATGAGAAAAGAATGAGTTATTTAATGCAGCTCATAAGTAGAGCTCGTGGGAAGGGACAGCGTTGTAATCCAGCGTGCGTTGCAACTCGCAATATAATAATAATATAAACAAAAATAGCAGCCGTCGGGTAGGGTTAAGTTAGTAGATGGCTGTTGTTGTGCGCGTGGGTCTGCGTTTTGGTCTGTTTTCTTCAACGATTTCGCCGTTTCTTAGGCAGCATTACACCGTCAAGAACAATTACCCGAATTACGATTAATAAAACACGTATGCACTCGCTAATGTGCTTCTCTTACATCTTGGTCGACGCTCGTAAAAGTTTTCATAAGCTTAGAAAACGCCAGACGCCGAGCCTTAATCCGCTGGTAGCCTTCAACTGAGAACTAGTGACCACTTTGCTTGTCAAGCTGTTTTATATGTTTAATGGAAGCGCGAAATTATCTCCTAGACATCAGCTTAGATTACGAAGCATTTAAGATTATGAGGGAGAAATGTTTATACGCAAAGCCAACGGCGGTATTCAAATGACGTGAGAGAAAAGGGAAAAGAAAAAGACGGTCGGTTTTATCTGCGGGGGATTATTAAGGGTCTTGATTTAGATTTAACTGTTATTGTTGTTATTGAATGAGAAACTTTGGCACTTGATTGCTTTACGAGTGGAAACAGACGACTGTGTTTTTCTTTTGTCTACAATTGGACATTTTTTTTTTAAAGATCAAGAGAACCGAGAAGCGATGTCGGTAGACGGTATTGGAGTTGAGTTAGATCCGATGGTTCTTTTCCTTGCCTGCGGGGTGTTCTCTCTCTTTTCTCTTTTCGTGCTGGCACGGAGATGACCTAATTACGCCACATGAAATGTTATTACTGCGTAGACATAGGGGAGAAAGGAAACGCTGTTGGCATGATGAAAGGTTGAATCGGGTCAAAGAATCGCCATTGCGGTTTCAGTTACAAAGGTCGAGCGTCTAGTACAAGCAGCGTGGT
The DNA here is from genome assembly GCA_034696085.1 of Stigmatogaster subterranea. NCBI lineage: Eukaryota > Metazoa > Arthropoda > Chilopoda > Geophilomorpha > Himantariidae > Stigmatogaster > Stigmatogaster subterranea. The sequence goes on from JAQIWS010000085.1 coordinate 7,967, forward strand.
GTATAGCGCTACCAATAATAAGTGGTGGAACAGGGGGGATTAGATTGGAGGTATCTCGGGGTTAGGCTTCTTTTTTGTCTTTATGGACGCTGTGGAAAATTGTGGGCGCGAGCGATGACCACCGAGTCGACTCTGGTGGCGGTGGTTGGGAGTGAAGAGCTTTCTGCGTGCACAACTCCGTGAGATTACACCGCGCTTCCATTCGGCAATTTACACTTTTAGTGCGGCGTTGTGTTTGATGGTTAAGTTAACCCGATTTCAACTTGGATAAGTTATACCGAGACGTTCGTTACGCTCGACTATTTTGGATTTAATGTTTGGTTATTTTTTCGCTTAAATCACGGGGATTAATTATGAAGCCTAATTTTTATTTTTTATTTTTTTTGCTAGTTTGTATTTATTTGTACAATATCCTCGTGTAATCAAAGTGTGGTTAATTTAAGCCTAAAGTGGTTTATCGTTGTTTATTACGGCAACGCGTCGTAAATTTTGAGGAGAATGCGTTGTAGATTTTTACTCGAGTTTTTCGGGTCTGAAGAAAAATGTGCAGAATGTTTGATCGTAATTTAGAAAAGCGACGGTCAAAAACGCGACGTCGACGTCGCGCCCCTTCGCTGCTGTCGTCAGTTTTGTTGTTAATTAGCATATTAAATGTTGATAAGAAAATGCAAAGTCCGAGTTATTGAATGTCTCCCGCTCGAGATTACGAGCTTACGCTCTACCAGCACTTAACGAGCTAAAGTTTTCGAGTGTTTTTCCCCTCGCTTCTTTTGATGACATGCTGCAGGAATCCCCTCCGTCGAGTGTTGTGTGAAGAGCGTTAGTTTTCTTTGGGAAGTTGTTACAGATCTCGCGTTCTGATGATGTGGGCGGGGTTTTTACCCACCGAGCTTAAGTAAAGGAAACAGCGGTGCTCAGAGTTAGATGAAAAATGAATGCATTAAACTGATGCTTGACTCTTTTATATCCGAGTGTAAAAAAAAACCAGCGCAGATCCCTAAGCTCCATTTCTTTTTGCACCCTTTGGATTAATATTTTTTTTTTTTACGGGGATGATGAAAATACAATATTTGAAGTATGAGTAATTGCATTTTTTTTTTTTTTTTTGGGTGGAGCGTTCGTTGTTATGGTTAAGGATATTTTTTGTTTTTTTGTACAAGCGCGATTACTTTGTGTTATTGTGTTATCAGTAGGTTATCTTTTGTGGCGATGATGCCGAGTCATGTTAAACACATTCATCTTGGAGTGAATCTTGACGTGCGGCGTCCACCGAGATCCACAAAGGCTGGCAGACGGATTGAGTGGGTGAGTGAGTGAGTGAGCGGGATGGGAGCGGAGTTTTCTATCTCGTTGTCTGGGAAAGCCACTCTGCTTGCCGCTCGACTGCCGTTGATTGATGCGGTCATCAGAGCGAGGCCAAGGGGCCTTGGCGGGAAATGATTCCATATTAAAAGATCTCTGCAGCTAATCCGGAGGCCAAATGCCGTTCGCTGCCAAGCGTCAATAACGCGAGAAAAGAGATTCATCCCGAGTTTGCACTTTGGGGGAAAAGTTTGATTAGTGGAGAGAATGGAGGAAACGGTGTGTGCTTAACTTTAAGTCGAGATTTTTATTTTATTTTCGAGGATTTTTTTGAGCGTTGAAATATCAATTTTTGTCTAGTTTTTAAAAAGGAATTTGGGAGGAACGCGTGCGTGACGAAAAGTATATCTTGAGAGAAACGCGCGAAAAATCTTGTTCGCTCCCAGGTAGACTGCGTGAGAATTTCTTAGTTCGTGAGATCGTGCATTCGAAATGAGATTTTTTTTTTTTTTTTTTGGTTGCTGACTTAAGCGAAATTTTTTTTTTTTTTTTTTTTTTTTTTTTTGGTAGTTTTCTTTCTCCATATATTTATTTTGTCACGGCGCTCCGTTTTGGTATCGCGATTGTAAATTGTACGTGGTTATTTTCAATTAATTTTTTATTTCTTCGGTTTGCATATTAGATTAACGGTTTTTAAAAAAAGGAATTTATACGTATTCGGTATTGATTCTCTGTTATTTGCTTGAGTCCAAAAAAAAAGATAAATTGCTTTGAAACCCTGGGGTAGGAAATCGTGCGTTTGCCAAAGGCAGGGAAAAAAAGGTTAAAAATGATAGAACCGTTACGTCTGTACTTTGAAAGAAAAAGAAAAATGATGTATAAAAAGAAAAATGGAAAAAATAAAAAAAAAATCATTTTTTTTTTCATGGAAAAACTTCTGAAAAATGGTGGGAAAAATTTAAAAACTAACATTTTGAAGAAAAAAAATGTTGTTAGTGATAAAAGTCTAACTTTAAAATTTTTCCGTTAAGCTTTTAAGCTGAAAAGGTGAGAGAGTGGGTTTTATTACTAAAACACCTGCAACGCTTATGTCCATTTGGATACTCGATGCCCCTTCATCTTGACCTCTTCATCCTTCGATCATACTTGAGAGGGCATGAGAGAATAGTAGGAAAAGCGAACCGTTACCTTTTCGACCATTTCCTAATGATGCCCTTCGGGCGTCATTACGGATGTTGAGATTTATTCGCCGGTGAATCTTCCACAAAATTGTTTCGTTCCGATCCCCCGATGTCTCTCAGAACTGTTTACCATGTATTTTTTCTTCTTCTTCTTCTTATTCCACCCGAAATAAATCGCTGGGGAAACGACGTGTGTTGGGAAGGGTGTGTAAGGTGTTATTGAAAACTGATTTTGAATAGAGTTTGCGTCGACTCGATTCAGTTTACGCTATTAAACTCACGTTACAGCAATTAGCGCGCTTGGCGATGAATTACGCAGTTGGGTTGAGACAACGAGATATTTCATAAAACGATGGAAAATTGCGCTTAAATTGTACGTGTTGTGATTCATTGTGAAAGTTTCCACATGACGCTCGTATCGAACCGAAATTTGTAAGTTACGATATAAAAGGCGGTGCCAATAATTTACAACGCAATCTTTAAAGAATAAACCGAAAATATAAAATTCGGTTACGACGCTACATCTGCTCGCTTGTCAACACCTACTTATTTTTTTTATTTTTATTTTTTGTACTTTTTATACTTATTTTTTTTTTTTTTTAATAATCTTCCTTAACGGGTTTATTAAATTGTAAAGTACTCCGTTATTCACCAAAATGGCCGGTTTTCCACTTCACTTTCTGCCCTCGGTGCCGTATCGCGCGGTTGTAGACTTGTAGAGAAGGAAAGAAAGAAAGAAAGATGTTGTAGCGCGCATGACAGCGGAGAGGGTTGATTGCGAAGACGATTCATGTTTTATGTACACCGCATATTGCGCTGTTTTGATGCGCAGAATGCGCGTGTCTGCTTAGATGCAGGGAAATAAAGCGTGGATGCGCTGTATCTACCGTGCACCCGGCACGTTGTAGTTTTTTCGCTCTTTTAATGTCGCGGGATCGAGGCTGAGGGAGCGAAGCGTATGAATGCGTTTCTTCGTGACACGTGAAATTGATTCTAATGCGACACGAGATCGGTGCGACGCGTGGCACAAATACAACCCCCACCCACACACGCGTCGTCGTTGTTCAGCCTCCGCCACCCTGGGTTTTTCTCATAAGAATAGCTCGTTCGTGCTTCGAGCTCCCTAGGGGGATGCCCTTCTTTTTCTGACAAAACCAAATGGGATGTAGGCTTGCCAAAATGCCTCGGACGATGTGAAATGGAAAGGAGAAATGAAGCTCGTGCACCCCTCATCCCGCAACCCGATGCAATCAGGCTTTTGAGGCTTGCGAGTGAGCCATCCTTTCTTTCCCCTTACTTGTGCCTCGTCTTCATTCTCTTTTCTCTTTTCTCTCTCTCTGTTTTGCTCTACGGCGATGGAGGAGAACTGATGTGTTTACTGCTTTTGCTTTCTTTCGTCTTTACTGGTTGTTTCTTTGGACGCCTCGTCGCCCGAGTTACTTTTCATATTGCGAGCGGAATGCCATTGACGTTGAGTAGAACATTTTTCATTGACTTTGTTCGTTGTCTGCTTTGATCTTCTTCGGGATCCGATTTATGCATTTTTTTTTTTTTTTTTTTTTTTCAAATATATATTTTGGGTTTGAACTTTGTAGATCGAGAGGAATGGGTTTTGTTCCGCTTGAATAAAGATCGGTTTTTGGGTATTTGAAATTGAAACCGGTCTTAATTTGTAGTCTGTCTCTTCGTGCGGTTTTTTTGGGTGGAGGAAAAGGTCGGAGGAGTTATTGAATTTTAAAGTGGTTCGTTTTGGCTCGGTTTTGTGAACGAAATTTGTTGTTGTTTTTAAAAATAAATGAATATTGTGTGTTTTGAGTAACAGGATTAGAATCTTCGTTCATAAGCTAATTTAGTTTATGGTTTGTAGTTGCAAATGGATTGCCAGTGTTTTCTCGTTATTGTTATTACACGAAGGAGGTTGAGATGAATGCTCGTAATTTGGCGGTTTAATTAGGATAAGCAAGTTGAGAGTTTTCCATCGTCTAAATTGTATAATTCTTGCATCGGTGACATCAATTTTATTGCCGTTCCAAAAATAGCGATAACTTATACGCCGTGCAGTTTTGCTTTTTTACGATTGTCATTAAGCAATCAAATTTAATTCAAGCTACGCTTAACATTTTATTTCCTTTATCCTTTTTTTTTTTTTTTTTTTTTTGGGAGAGAAAGATTTTAATTTTTAATTTTTAATTCTTAATTCAAAGAGAAGAACGTCGCGGTTTTATACCGTACCATTTCTCGTTAATCTTTCGGTTACACGGTGTACACCGTATAAGGAAACTTCTGCGGAAAAAGAAAATTAAAAAAAAAAAAAGCAGTTTAGTTTTAACACGCATCACGTGTTTAACAAGCTTGCAAAATGTAAATCAGTGTGTGATAGTAGGAAAGTAACCCAAAAGACATTGCACGGTTCACGGATAATAGTGACAGTCATAAAAGGGAGGCTTTACTCTGAAGGAAGGAAATCGTAGCTAGACGAGAAAAAGAGAAAGTCACAGTCAATGGACGAAGAAAAAGGAAAAATAGAAGTTTGTATGAATTTCATTTGTTCATTACTTCCTTCTTTTTCGTCTTGTTTCAGGTTTTTATTGTGATACAGCGTCGGATGTGATACCAGAAATAAGAGTGACTTGTGAAAACGAGATTTATCAAATTTTGCATTTTTGACGCTGAGTGCAAGTTTCAGCTTTAACTCGTATTTCTTCTTGCGTCTGTTTTGTTGATGAAGGTTTTTTATTTTTATCATTGATTTTTTTTTAGGGGGGTTGGGATAGAAAGTGATATTTTGTGTTCGTTCTTGAAGCAATTTAGATGCAGAATTGTCGCTCAGCGTCGTATGGAGATGAAGATGAGTCGAGAGAAAGACTAAAAGAACATTGACCTGTGTACACAGACGTTGAAAAACGGGTGTGACCCGCAAGACTGCTCGAATTTGAAATGAGCTGGAGAAAGACAATTTGTCATTTTCTTTTCTTGTCTTTTTTCCTTCTCAAATCTTCATTGCAATTTTTAGAGTTGATTTTCTTTTATTTTTAGATTTTGACTTTTTTGTACTGTACTTTGAAGAAGCTTTATTGGGGAAAAAAGTCTTTTAAAAATAAATTTGTTCCTTATTTCTGAACTTTGTTTGGAGATTTAAGTACTCGAGGCTATCTGCGTATTTCGAAAGCAAATTTTTTCTTTTCCTCGTTTTTTTCTCGCATACACGGTTGTTATAGACTTAACTCGGGAGTAAGAAAGCGGTACATGGAAGAAAGAACTTTGCTTTTTCCAAAGGCAAAGCACAACTCGTTTTGCCTTTGCCTTCTCTCCGCATTTTTTTCCCTCTCTACTTTCTTAGGCACAAAGACATTTGTGAAGTCCGCACGACTGCCTCCAAAACTTCCATCATCCACATAAAGGGCGTTGTTGTCGATGGAGCTTTGTATCTAGGTTTCTCTGACAGAAATCTTAAAGAACTTTACTCCATGTTTTAGTTTGGAGCATAAAATAGATCATTAGGAAATCTACTGTAGTAAGTTGTAATTCGATATCGTTGATGACTTACTTGGAAAAACTATGTTTTATTTCATAATGAGGGTTATTTTTTTTGTTTTTTAAATGGTGAATTCTGGGAAATTTTAGGCAACGCATTTTTTTTGGGGGGGTTAATAATTTTTCTTCGGTTAGGGTATTTTTTTTATTATCTTATACCTCGAAAGAACCAATATTCATTTCGGAGTTATTTATTGATCTGCTCGTTGAATCAATAAGTCAGTCGAAGGGAACTCATTTGATTGTAAAGTTTATGGTTTATTACGTTGAGGAAAATTGGGGAAAGGATAATTTTTTCATAAAAAAATTACAAGTTTTTTTTTCTCGTTTCTTATCTTTTTTGAATTTTTTAGTTTTTTTTTGGTAAGATATTCGAAAAATGTAACTTTTTTTTTTTTTTTTTTTTTTTTTTTTTTTTTAAGTAAGGTTGTATTGGAAAAATGCTTTTTCGATTAAATTTTACCTAAAAATTGTTTTTACAATTTTTTTTTTCTTCGGGTTCCGCGAATGAAATTACACACACGTTTTCCAAAGCTTTACCTTTAAAACGAAAAATCGAATATTTTCCGTTTGCTTAGGTTGACGGTAAAAAAAAAAAAATGTCAACTTCGTCCGTCCCTCCTTACTGTACAAATGTTTATTTTCAACATAACATCTTTCTGAATATGACGTACTGCCCAATTTCACCATTTTCAAAACTCCCTCTTGACTTGTTTAACATCACGCACTTTGTACCCAAACTTTACTCCACAAAAAACAACAACTCGCACAAATAAACAAACATCTTAAAACTACTTCGAATTTGAAAATATAAAAATTTAAATCGAGCGTTGAGTGTTTTCACACCTTTAGCGACCATATTTTTTTCGGCCAATTTCCTCACATTTTTTTTTTTATCGTACTGTGTAGTGTTTTGTATTTTTTTTAAGCCTCCGTTACGACGCTCGAGTATGGAAAGAGGAAGGAAAAAAATTTCGTCTCATTAGTTTTGGGTTTTTCCAATCTGTAAATCCAATTACCGTCGCTCCCTCGTTACAACCACCTTGTTGCATGCCAAAGAGTTCTTTTTCTCCCCCGCAGCGATGGTCATTAGTGAGATCATGACTTGGTCACGAAATCGAACGAGTTGCTAGGCAATACGAGAAAAAATTACGACCAGGAACTTGGATTGAATGCGATGGCAAAGGCTTGTTACTGAGAATTTTGTGTGCTGGAAAATATTTTTTTTTTTGTGTGGAAAAGTTTTATTTTATTTTATTTTATTTTTTTCTTGTAGTAAGTCGTATTGATCAGGTCAAGTTGTTTGATTATGCTAAAAGTAAAATTTGGTGGGAGTTGTTTGTTTATTTATTTTTTTTTTTTTGTGGGTGGACTCGGTTGGTGGCGTGTTGTGTCAATTGGAAAAAGGGAAAAAGGTGAAATTGGATTGCGCGTGGTGAATGGGAAATATTTTTAGGCGGAATGCGGTTATAAGATTTGTGTAGTACAAGTTTTGGTTGTAATTTGCACTTGACCAATTCGTAGAGCGGTTGTTGCGAAATGTAGGCTCATTTATTATAATCCAATTATGCTTCAGTGAATTAGCATTAATTTTAAGAAAGAGAGGAAAAGAATGGCACAGGTGCCATTATCATATTTTAATGCGCGTATAAAACTATATTAAAATAATCTTCATTTGCTTTTATCATCGGAGCTGTTGCGTAATAAAACGAAGAGGAATGTGTGAAACGGTAGAGTGCGGATGTAGCAATTTCTATTACGGCGTTAATAGTGTTTTCTTGAGCGAGTAATTTGCTCAATTACAGCGTCATCTACTCACTCTGGATGTGTTTAATGATAAATATACTCTTGCCTTAGCTGGCGGTGTTGCTATACTGCAACTGTGACTTGGAGTAGTAGTACAGGTCACAGTGTATCGGACTGCGTACACAGCCCATTTCATTTTGGCCTGGGATGAAAACATTTGTCGGCTGATGAGTCAATTTGTTTAGTCGACGTGTTGCCGTGAACCGTGAATTCAGTTCGTTGCAAAATATTTGCATCATTTATTCTACTAAACCCGCTTTGCGTTTTACTTGTACGTATAAAACATTTTCCGCTTTGCAAGCCGGTACTTTAAGCTGTAATTTAGGTTCTTAATAATTTATCTTCACGATGGTAGTTTTTGATTGATCAATGCGGTGCGTCGTTATCCGTAACGAAAAATAAAAAAAAATCGAAAAACCTTGTCCTTTTTTTTTTACGTCATTACCACTGACGAATAAAGTGCACATTTCATTCCCAGAAGACACACGAATGTACTTTTCGTGAGCATAGCGTATTCCGCTAGAAGCTATTTATTGGTACAGGGCTTATCGTCGATGGAACTTTTGCTCCCATTAGTGAAAAGGCATTAGGTGTTGACTTACCTCAAATGTCGTTTTTTCCTTTAATGCACACGTTTGTCGAGTGCAAGTAAGGAGCAACACTTGGGAATCTTTTTTCCTTTAATTTTTTTTTTTTCTTCTCTTCTTTCATCTTTTTTTTTTTTTTTTTTTTTTTTTAAAGGGTATAAATAAGGGATTTAGGGAATAAGTTTGAATCTGAGATGAGAGTATAGTAGTAAAAGGTATTCATTTGCGTCGGGTACACGAAATTGCACTAATGCGTGTATCTTGTTTTTTACCAAAGGACAACGCAAAATGTTTTTGTTGACGCAATTCACACCGATATTAACACTCCATTTGCAAGTTGCAACGCGCATGCTCGAATGAAACGTTTCCCAGAAGGGAGAGGGAAAATTAGTGAAGTGATTTTTGCATTTCGCTAGATGTTGTTCTTTTAGTAGTTTTGTTGTTGTTTCTCGAAACGAGTTTGTTTATTTAGGTTTAAGCTCGACCGCAGTCACGTGAGTTTGTTTGCGTTGGATCAATTAGACAAGAGGGTTGTAAATAAATGAGCAAAATTGTGTGAGGTGACGGGTGAGTTTGACCTCGTTCGAAATGGACAATGGATGACACAACAAAATACTTCTGAAAATGGATTGGAATGGCGACCGGTGCTCGCCAGGTGTCAGTGACTGAGTAAATCCGCGAGTGCAAAATCTTGTCAACACGGTGCAATCGCCCATAAAATTTTGAGTAAATTTTTTTGGGGGGTTGTGATAACGTTGTGGGTGTGACGTTTGAAAAAGGATTTTATTTATTTGTTTATTTTATTTGGAGGATTGAAGAGCGGTAATTAGGAAAAATAAAATTTAAAGTGACTAAAAAATGTAATTGAGGTTTTAGAGTTTGCGGAAACTGGACTTGAATAGTTTTGATTGCGTAAACAAACGTAGTGCTTTTAAGCAAATGACATTTCCCGTGGAATGTTTGCATTTGTTAGTTGAATTGCGGTAGAATTCGGGAGGTTAGTTTACAGTGCGCAAAATGACCGCCAGAAATTTCTCTTTGCACGAATTGTATCGAGCGAAGAAGCCAACAGCTGCGCAAGATGAATGGCAACAGTTTCGAACGCGTTGCATCATGAATACGACTCCGTCATTTGGCCGTAAGCACTTTGTCTATATTTTACGCGAAATTTGTTTAGTTCTTTAACATCGACAGCCTGGATTTATTAAATTCCGTAATCCAAGTCCTTAGATTTTTAGATAACATCAAACATCAAACATTACGCTTAATGTATTAATGCAGCCTACGGATACAAACTAGTTTTAAAATTCAAGAGCGGAAATTTAAAAACCCAACGAAGAATATTTTATTTTATTTATATAACGGGTCCTTAATTTGTTTACGGAGATAACGCGTACTTTGGCACGCGCGCCGAGATCGACAAAATTGTCCATTAACCGCAGAATATGAGATGATCATTAAATCTTGAAGACATCGATTATATAAAATACATTAAGCTCGTCGTGACGTTGCTTAAAGTTTTGCCAGCAACGAGAAACTAAACTAAGGATTTATCGATCAGCGCAATTTGCGAGCAAAATGCGACTGCAGACGAAAATTACGAAACGGCAAAACATAAATTGTCGATGTAATTTAGTCATAAAGCTACCTGTGTATTATTTAAGACCCGCGTTTCCAGCCAGAAAAAGTCTGACGAATTTAGCCCAATTAGCTTTCGTAATTGTTGTTAGTTAATTTGCTAAATGATGGATTGGAATGGGAGGGACCTCGTTTTCGGCGTGAGCCGAGGGCGTTGGCTGCTCGTGCTCGTTTTTACCTCGCGACAGATCTGACAATTCCGAAAAAAAAAAAAAAAAATTTTTTTTTAATATAATCTGACCGTGAGAGCTGTCTGCAAAATCGAGTTTGGTAAAGTCGTTTTTTTCATCTCGAGGGATTTAGTTTGTCGTTAGTGATACTGATATGGGTTCCAGGATTTTGATTATATTAGGAGCAGATTTAATCCGAATCGTGTGTCGAGGAATGTGTATACTAATAGTATATACAGTAACTCTTGTCAAATTTTATACGTTGTTAGTCATATAGCTTTAAGCAGTGTGGAGTGAGTTAGCGAGCGTAACAAGCTCGTTTGTCGAATAATTTCGACAATTTGCAACATTACCCGTTTATCAGACGAATGGAACTCGATTCGTTTTCCATTTGATGAAACTGCACGCGATGCAAGCTAAACCCGTTTCACAGTCGACGGGAGTTGTCGTGGTGTTTGTAAGGTGCAAACTGAGAGCATATTATTTGTAATGTGGAAGCAAATACTCGAACAGCAAACCAAATCTGATTATAGTATTAGATTCGATTACGATATTGATTATAGTTCGCTTTGTCGCAATGCTTGTCCTTCTGTCACCTTTTCTGCTGGTTGATCAAAGTGTCGAAACGCGGCCGCGGACGACGGATTATTCCGCTCACTGCCCACGCTTTCCTTACTCTTTTGTTGGACGAAGGAAATAGGGGTTAGCGAGTGAACGCGGCGGTCTTTGCTGCACTCGCTTTACTACACGATACCGCGCTACATTGTGTCGGAATCAAGATTCATCGAAAGCCTTAATTCAGATGCAGTGAACCTGTTTCACGTTTTAATGAAATTCCAAACGAGCTTGCATTTCTTTATACCGAAATCAAGTATTCAACGACTCGGTTAATGATGATGATGGTGGTGGTGGGGTTGATAATTTATTTCACGTTGGGCGTCTGTTTTATAAAATAAAGTTAATGGTAAAATTTTGCGGTTATAAGTATAAGTACCTGTAAGGTACACCTTGAAATTTTTGTAAGTGGATAACTGTTTATCGATTTGCTGAAATATTTCGTGACTTAATGTTTTCAGTCGATGCATTTTTAACAGGAATTTTTTTTTTTGGTGTTTGTGTATCTGGAAATATTTTTTTCTGAGGTTGAAGTTGTGTATAATTTAAATTGTTTAACCGTTGATCAATAGATAATTTTCTTTGGCAACAGTTTCGACGTGTGCAAGGTGATTAAGGATTGATAACTGATTCGGAGAACCGTTCGTGGAAATTCGATTCTCTTTATTTTTTTTTATTTTTTTTATTTTTTTTTTTTTAGAAAAAGTATAGAAAAAAAAATCATGTTAAGGAAATTATAGAGTTTGAAACAAAAAAGAAAGAAAAAAAAACTTGAAGGATAGAAATCAGGTTTTATAGATCTTTTCGACAAGGATGTGAGTTGAAACTTAATCGCAGCAACTTTGTCATATTTCACTATTGAACTTTGGACGGTGAAGTCTCAATCAGAGATTTTACGACCTACTACGAGTTTTTTTTCTTCTTTTTTTTTTTTTTTTGGGTGTGCACTCCCTTACGCTTTGAGATTGCTGAAAGGAAAGGCTCGTTCTCTCCCCGTTCATAAACCATTGGCGTAGTTTGAAACTAAGGGTCGACGTTCGGTGCTCATTTCATCAAGTTTGTTTTCCGCGAAAGTTGACAAAGTTGCCGATGTGAGTAACTCGAATGGGACATTATGCTTTTTAATTGGTTATAAAGCTAAATAAACGGAAATTAAGTCGTTTAATTCAATCGTGAATTCATAAGAAAAACGATTTTCGAGATGAAAAAAGAAGGGTGAGTTGAATGCAGAGTGAGAGATTAAAAAGTAATTTTGTTTGCAAGACTCGTTTCATTGCGAAATAACAACTTCGTACACGGTTTCTCTATTTTGCGTTGTCTCTCGAGTCCGGTTTGCGATGTTGTCGTAAATTATCTAAAAGCTACGCGATTAAAAATAGCGTGGCGGTATCTCAACGTAGACGGTAATAAAATCGGCAAAAGGCCGTTGTAAACAGGATACTTCGAAAGTGTTACTGTTGTAAATCCTCGACAGTTCTGAATCACCGATATCCCGCTCTTTATTCGGAGGCTACTTCTGTTTACACTTGATGTTAATGGCATTCGCCAACAAGAATGATGGCAACGAGCGAGCAATGCCGCGCCCTCACCGTCCGTTTAACGTCGAAAGTCGCGTGTAATTAAACCTCCAACTCCAAACATCCCTTTACCTTCGGTCGTGTCCCCACCCCTTCTACATGGTGAATTATGCAAATATACACGCTTAGCTGACGCCTCTGCACTATATCAAGACTACGTTGAGTCGTTGACCATGCGAAGCCATCTCAATAACAAACTTCATTGCCATCCATTTTCAACTTTATTCTATGTAGTATATACGGTACTTTAAAACCCTTTCATCTTCGAGTGACTGTCGGGTTAGAAGGAGTAGGAAAGGGTTTTGTTAGTCCAGTTCTCATAAAAAACACTTAATGAGGTAATAATGACTTTATCACTGCGTCGGGCCGGCTCGTAATACGCGTCATAAAGGCGTCCCCATATCGACCGTGGTCACTAAGCTCGTTACCGTTGGTCCATTGGTTGTTAGGTTTATGGAGTAGTATAGGACAGTTTGCGTTGATCACGTACGGGTGTGGTGTTCCGCGTAATTGTCATCTTCTCCGCTTTAAATTTCGGATTTTTGGCGTTATTATGTTACCTGAAATTGAGATTTTGGGAGTTACTACTCCAAACGGAAGCGGAAAGCTGTGGAGCGAAGTGTAGGAGTGGAATTAAAAAAAGGCGGAATGACCGAATTTACAAAAAGCGGAAAATTTAAAATAATGTTTTAAAAATATTAAATCTTTTAAATTTGCCCGCCATTGTTCATGGTTAGGATAGTTAGATGTTAGGTTTTGGTAAATTTAACATTTTGAAAATATTATTTTAAATTTTCCGCTTTTTGTACATTCCGCCTTTTGTAAATTCCACTCCACCACAGCGTTCCGCTTCCGCTTTTAGTCGTACCTCAAATTTTAGGGTTAGTACTTGGTAGGGTTGTATAATGAAATGTGTGGTTCGTTTTGTGAAAATTGTAATGTAAATATTGTAGGAGAAACGATTACAGTGGGTTGAATATACATAAAACTCGGGAATGTAATCTTTATTTATGAATTGTTGTTTTATCTTTAAGGAGAGACGGTTTTGGATTAGGTTAGCGTTGCGAGTAATTTTTTGGATAACGAAGGCGGTGTCGATCAAAACCGAAAACGTTGAATTTACAATGAGTGGTGAATATTTTATTAGGCGCGGGAAATGTCGTTAGGCGGAGATATTATCTAAGAGAAAATCGTGCTTTATACTTAATCTGATCTATGGCAAAGAAAATTCGCTCGCGGAAGCCGTGGGAAGTTCAATGTGCCAAACGTGAATTTAACTAAGAATAAAAGAAAAAAAATTCTATTCGTTATGAAAATATTTGAAAAATCATTCGCGATTTAATTTCCTGTTACATTTTTTAAAAAATAATAATAATTTTTTTTTATTTGTAGGTGGCAATTTGATTTTCGAAGATTTTCACGGACCGACGTTCGTGCAAGAACCTCCCACGTCGATGGACTTTTCGAACAACACGGGAGTGAGATTGGACTGCGTGGCGAGAGGCAACCCGGCGCCTTTAGTCCAGTGGGTTCTCTTGGATGGGAAACCCGTGCGCGACGTGGGCAACGTGAGACACGTGTTCGAAAACGGTACTCTTCTTTTCCCGCCATTCCGCACCCAGGAGTATCAACAAGACGTTCACGCTGCCGTGTACAGATGCCAAGCCGTGAATGTGGTCGGCACTATTGTGAGCAGGGACGTAAGAATACGGGCTGGTAAGATTTATTACGTCATTAGTAACATTGATTTAGCTTCTCTAGTGGCAAAGAAATTGTTTTAGACGACTCTAGCAAATTACTCTTGTGAACGTTACTTGAATTACAGGTTTTTTTTAGGTTGTTGGTTGTTGTCGTTTTTTTTTTTTTTATAAGACAATTTTATGTGTTTTTTTTTTCTGTGTGTCTTTGTGTTGCTCAAAATAGCTGAGTAGTAGTAATAATAGTTGTTTTTTTTTTGTATGATTTTGAGACGAATGGTCATTTGTCAATATCTTGATGGTTTGAAAGAAAGTAATTTTGGGGTAATTCTACGTTGTTGTTATTTTATTTTTATAGTTTTTTATGTGTGGAAGAAGAGTTTTTTTTCTTCTTCTCTTATTAGGTGTATCGTTCAGTATTACGTGTAGGCGTTAACGGTGTTAATTTTATTGGAAGCTTCGAGTTTCTTTTCTCTCTCTCGGTTGCGCGCGTTGTGTGCGCGGTATAAAATCAATGGCAATTAAAGAGTGCGTGCGTTAGTGGCAGGAAGGACGATAACACGTCGCTTGGCGCAATGTGCGCGCGTGCCTATGTCGATCGTGTGAAAACGGTCGCTGTCCCGAGCGTTTGTGCTTGTATAAATCGTCTTGGGCACAAACACAGCTATTAAGGAGCCGCGCTTCGTCTGCTGCCACCGCGATTTATGCAGCTGGCAGCCTTTCCAATTGAATTGCACGCAGGCGGTGTATTTATACGTTGTGCGCAGCGTAGAGCAGGTGTTGTTGGTGGTGCAGCTCACTTCGGAGCTTGAGGATGAAGTGGTTAACCGAAGCAGAGATGGCACTGCTCTGCCTCCTCATTGGCGCTTGTCCGTCCTTGACACTTATTGCCACTTTCCGCCACCACTCTGTGAGATGGAGAGCATCAACGGGGGGAAACGAAGAAGTCACTGTGGGACTAAATTTTTTTTTAATATTTAGTTTGGTGAAATAAAATTATAAAATCGAAGTTTGGTATTTCTAAAAAAAAAAAAATTTTGTTTGTGAGAGAAAGCAGTTGAGCGTTTACTCCTTTTTTTTCTTCTTAATAGATGTCATGTTCAGACGGTCGTGATGCTTAGACATCTTTTTCTTGTCCCTTTGAGCTTTTTTATTGTGATGTCAAGCACAGGTCTAGTTTTCTCCTTTGCCGTGCATCACTTAATGAATGCACGCGCTCGCTTGTTATGATTCGGAGAGAGGAAAAAGGACGAAGAAAAACAGCTGATTGGAGTAGAGACGACCCAACTACTGTACGAGGAAAAGGAATAGGAAGAAGTGATTGAGATTTTTTTTCTTCCTTCGGTGTCTGTGTTCCTTCTCTCTTCTCTCACAGCGTGACATGATCTTGAAGGGCTTCATTTGCGTACCCTGGATGGATAGAGTTCTTCTGGTGAAGTTGTGTGGGAGGAGAGTGGGCACGTAGCCAGTTAGAAGTCGCACGCGTTCCCTTCTTTTCATCCGCAGACTGGTTGCCTAGTACGTGGAAGAGTTATTTGGCCTTAACGAGAATTGGGAACATTCTCTCCGATGGGGAAAGAAAGAAGTGAGTTGGGAGGAGAACTAATTCGCTTGCCTTGGTAGCAAATCTGCCGCAGATTACATCTGAAATTGGCAACAACTTCAGAATATTTCACTTTCTACCCTGAACCCTACTGCGCGAGATTCTGCACGTTATCGTACCGAATGCCAAAAACCTTTGGAAGTCCCAGGGTCTTTCTCATTTTGACGGCTAGAGGGTTTGGGATTGTGAGTCGGTGGGTGTGTTTCGAGTGCGCGAGGAGTTTTTTTTTTTCTTCTGCTTTTTTGAAGATGCGCTGTCATTTTTTGGGTAAGAGTGGATTTTTGCCATGAAATAAAGATGGGAGGTTAGATTAAAGTTGCAGCGCAATTGCATTGATCAGAAGAGCGAAATTGGTTTTGCATTTTGTGTCGTGCATCTTGAATGAATCGGTGGTTCGTTGGGAAGGCAAAGGCGATTGTGCTACTTGCGTAGATTACATTCTTTAGTTTATTCTACTAACAATGAAATGAAGGTTTGTAGATAGATATTAAAATATTCACGCAGTTGCGAGTTGTTTGTAGGAGGAAGAAGAAGAAGCGCTTTTGATATAAGTCATTCTTTTGCTCGTGAACAAGGAGATTTTATTTTTAATGATAAAGGACAGTTTGTTCCGCGTGTTTATTTTCGCCTTTGTACTTCATACGCTGAGCAGGATTTATTAAAGGAGAGTTGAAGATAGTGAGCATCTCATTGAAATCCCGCGTGATGGCGATGACGTTGCAGAACAACTAATTGAACGTACGACAACGAATTTTAATTGGGACCGACAAAACGCTAATGAAGGGGCCGAGCAACGTAATCTCTCACAAACAAGAGTTTTAATTATCTTAGAACGGCAAAGCACTATTCTCTTTTAGTGTTTGCGAAATATTTTTTATTTTTCTTAATTCCTCGAAGGATTAGCTTCAGTACGCGTAACCTCGCTGGCGGAGGAGTATTCGAGAGATTTCAAACGAGGTTTTAATGGCGAGCATGTGTTGAGGGAAAAATTAATGTCGTGTGGGTACCCAGTGTGTTCGGAGCGAGATAAAACAAAACGCGCATTCATGCGAGTACAAGTTTGTGGCGGTTAAATTGTTTACGTGTGGTGGTTTTAATTGTCATTTTATTGCGTTTGTGTCTTCTCATTGAAACATTCTCTCTCTGGGCACAACTTTTAAACTAAGCGTTTTCAAAACTGTGCGTGATGTGTATTCCGCAACACGACGAGTCCGTGTCGGCGATGCTTATTTCCCAGGAGACGATTGGCGAATTTTTTTCCACCGACGTCGTAAGCGATTTGAGATCGCAGCTTAAGTCGCAGCTACGTAGAGTCATCAATCACTTGCGGGGGGATTCTGGCGGGCGTCTGGAATGGCGAAAAATTATCGCAAGAATTGTGCAGTCGAGCTTATCGTTCGAATGTTATTCGGGCGACCCTATTGGGTCTCCCCGTTGGGCTAACGCGATATGCCATCTCGATGGCAACTGGGAGAACGATAAGGTCTTTCACTCTCAATTGGATGCCAGTTGCACTTCTCGTGCTTCCACCCGCAATACGGTTCTTCCCTTTTACAGTTGTATTGCTTTACGATTCCCTTACGTTGGTTGTCGTTTATTTATTTTTTTTATTTTTTTCTTACTCTTTTCCGTGTGCAACTTTCCGCCTGTAGCTGTCACGCAGATGCCAAGTCTATTACTTTTATAGAAATCAAAGAAACTCTTGAAACTGACGGCTACGCATGCTTCTCTATCTGTTGTAATTTCTCCCTGACTCGCGCAGACAAAGGAGAGAGGCTTTGAAGTCGTGGGAGTCGTGCGAACGGAAGTGATTAGCAGCGACTGCGCAGTAATTAGAAATCTGACTTTGGCATAGGAAATATGAAGATCAATTTTTTTTTTTTTTTTGTTAAATAAAATAGAAATTTTTTTTTAAAGTTTGTAAAATGTTAGGAGAGTGGTGCGTGATTGGGAACAGTTTGGAAACTTTATCGTTGGTTTTATTTTGTTTTTACCAACATGTGAATGTTTTTGTTTCAAAAGCAATGGTGTTTTTGAGTGGGGGAGAAGGCAATCTACTGCGAAAATTGCTCATTTTTTTTTCTTCTTAAGACTCTCTGACTATGCGTTGTATTTTTCGCACTTTACACTTATTTGGCGATTCTGATCACGATGTGAGATCTACTCCTGGCGTCAACCTGTCATTTCATGGGTTGCACGTGAGTGTCATACTCTATGCTCCACTTACTTTTTCTTTTCCCCCTTTTTTCTCCATCCGCCATATATTTCTCTGAAAAAGTTCGACCACCGAGGAGTTTCTTCTCATCTCTAGTCACGTTGTTTCTAAAATTTCTGTTTTGAAACACAGAACCAAAACTCAAACAGTTTTGGGAGAGGGAGGCATCTGATCGCAATCAATGTCAGACTAAATTAATTACGGTTGTTTTGTTTGCATAAAATGCCTACCCAAAACAGACAAGCGAAGCCTCGCAGTCTGATACTCGTATAACGAGCTCTAGTTGCTAGGTTGAATCGAGAAAAAGCTCGTCATGTGACAAAGGAGCTGCCTAATCTAACTTCCCAGGTTGCTTAGGTTTAGCTCATCGTATATTTAGCTTTTCGATTTCGACTGTTTTTATAAATTTTTTTTTGACGGGGAGTTTGGAAGAGACAACAGAACAGATAACAAAAGTGAAAAAGAAGAAATACTGTAAATAAAAAAATTGGAAAAATTTTTTTTCTTAGTTTTTGGTTTCAAGACACGACTGAAAATCTTCGATTGGTTTTAAAGGTGCGCAGCTGGTTTCAAGCTATTTGTCAATAAACTCTGGTTTTAAATTTGTTGCTTTTCGCCTCTAATTTACATTTTTTTTTATCGGTAACGTAGTGAAGTTCAAACGAAATAATTTATTACGTGAATTTAAAAATTAAGCTTGAGTATAACGCGAATTGGATCGAGGCAAAAGCGAAGCGGGTGTTTTTGACCTTTAACTTATTGGACGTGCGAGGTTGTAACATTAAAGTGGAGCTTGTCTGTTTCATCGGCATTACTGTCGCTCTTATATTTTTAAGTTCTCGTTTTGTTTTCTGTAAAATTTTCTGTAATTCGGTCGCAATTGCAATTGACGTTGTCGTTTGTCACTGTCTTTTAAGACAAAACAACTTAATAACGAGAGCCAATAAGAGATGTACTTTGTCAGTTGTTAAAAGTGTTTTCGCCGAACAACTGCCGAGTAAATCACCTGAAAAAAAAATCAATTGGGCGTTTTACCCCAGTGTGTTGTAAGAAACGCAAATTATCACTTCGATAGCGGGTAGTAAATAATTTCTCTCAATGAGTTTTTTCTCCCTTTTTTTCTTCTCATTTTTTTGAAGAAGGAAAAAAAAAATTGATTTATCGTTGTTCAGGTAGATTCATTTGATCTTGTTTGGAAAAGGTCAAACGAGTAAGGTAGATAAAAATAGGTATGAAGTTAGAAAAATTTTTATTGCTAAAAAATTTTTATTGAAAAAGTGTAAAAAAAAATTATAGTTTTATTTTAAAGGTGTTGGCGAGATTTAATTTCGTCACGAAGTGCTGAACAAGGACCCGTACTCAATTGCTCTCCGTTTAACGACGGTCGGCAATGGTTAACAATTATTTCGTAGATGGATGACCAAGCAATTTTTTGTCTTGGTTTCTAAGAAGGTTCATTTTATAACACTCTAAGGTGAAGAAGAAAAAAAAATCGCAGTCGAGGAAAAACCTTTGCCGTTGCCTTTTCTCCTCAGATTAGAACTAAGACCAGAAACTCCTTCTTAGTTCTTACGCTAGTTGGGTGACGTTGAATGGGGTTCGTAATTGTCGCTTTGCCTCGTATCATTATAGGTGGAAATTCCTCTCTTCAACCAAAATCGATTCCAATTTTCCAAGGTGGTGGGAGAATTTTTTCCCCTTTTTCTTTTTTTTTTATTTTTTCGTTTTCCTTTTTGTCGGTTTCTCTGGTTTTATATTTTTCTTCAAAAGCTGAACTAACTTAACGGTATTCGATTTTGTTAAATTTTAGTAAAAATATATTTTTTGGGGGGCAAAGCTGACTAATTGAATTTATTGGACTTATTTCTGTGACTGTTTTATAGTCTTCGGCTGGGAATGTAAGACTGCACTTATTCTTTCCAATCTCGACTTATCAGAGAAAGACGAACAATTTCTTGGTCCCTCTTTATTCTTTTTTTCTTCAATCCTTTTGTCACTAGAAGGCAATAATTTAAGGCCATTTGGAGCTTGGTTTTCTGTGGGCCGTAAATTGTAAAGATGCTTGGTGCGTTTTGTGACACGTGGGCGTCTCTATCAGTGGAGGACCGTCTTCGCACGCCAACCGGAAGACATTACATTATTCAGATTGCTTATGCATTAATGGGCCCATTAAGTAGAGAATATATCTACATATAAGGCAAGACGTTGATGACGTCATTCGCGGAGTGAAATTGTAAGAGCTAGTGCGTGGAATAGAAAATTTTGAATAGAAATATAATTTGTCACTCCCTCGGGGAAGAATTTTTCAAGGATTTTTAGAATGTGGACTAAAGAAGAAATTTTTTAGAGAATTTTTTCGTAATGTAAATGTTTGATGTTTTGAGTTGTGTTGACGAATGGTGGAGAAATTTGTTTGGTTTGATTTTAATAATTTTTATGGTTTATAGAGCGTAAAAGTTTTGTTTACGAAAACGAGAAAAATTGCATTTAATCAGGAAAAAGTCGTAGAGAAAGTCCACCTTACGAATTTTCTGTCGAATTTATAATCGTAAAAGTAGCAAAAGCACTGCCGTAAAATTTCCACCACTTCGTCAATTTACATAATTTGGCGTTATATGACAGAACCGTCCAGCGACTGAGCGTAGATGAAGACAGAACTTAAAATCTGTCGTGTGTGGTGCACTATAAAAGATGCAAATAACGGAAGGCAATGTAATTGCGTTCGCCTCAACTTTCTTTGATTGCTTTTTTTTCGCGAGCTTAACCCTGTTTGGGAGGAATAAGTAATAGAATTTTTTGGCAATGTTAATCTTTTGAAACTGTAAATTGAACGGCGCAGTAAGTCTCGCAAATGATATTGTAAATTGGACGAGTTGTAATACGTTCTGGAAAATTGGAATGTGTACTTCAGAAATATTCAACGCTCAGGAGAGTTGACTAAACTTTAATAACGATTTAAAAAGTTTAGATGGAATAACTTCGCGACTTCAAATGCATACAACAAGTTTCTAGAGTTGTATCCAATTTTCGCGTGCAATTGACTGCAACTTCACAATGACATTCAAATTATATATTTTAATTCCACAAACACATTAAAAAAAAAAAAATCTGACATTTCAAGGAAATTTTAACTTTGAGTTTTCCCGGAATTTCAATAAAATATAAAAGTGGTTTGTTATCTCTTAAAAACACAGAGTTAAAATTTTTTATTATCTTTATTAATAAAACAAACATCTACGGTGTATACAAATATTTAAAAAAAAGCTTTATATTTTTATCTAATCTCTTATAATTCCACGTAACACCGTCAAGTGTTTTTACGATAAGGCGACATCTTACGTGGTCATTTCCGACGGCCGCGTCACCTGGTGATGGCGATGTAAATTTGATCTCGGTTGTTGCACTCATCACGACACACATAAAAAAGGTGACTGTGACAGGCAGCGAAGACGTTGTTCACTTTATTGTCCACTTGAGTCGCAAATTTAATGGACAGGCCATTACTGGATGAGAGTGGGTGCTGAAACTGTTTTCTCTTTCACTCGTGTTTTCGTGGATGCGCATGCTCGCAATGCAGAAAAGGAGGTCGTATTTATTTACGTTTGCGACAACACGGAAAATTTATTCGTTGGTTGAGAAACTGCGACTTTAGCACAGTATAGTAAGACTGGTGTAAATAAAGAGTGACAGTTTGAAAAAGTTAGTTAAAAGCGGTGGAATCACGTTAGTGGAAAGGTGGAATGCGCGCGATGTTAACATAAGAGCTGTGGTTTTTGAGGTTTCTCATTACGTCAAATAACGAGGATGTTTCGGACAATCTTTGTTGCCAAACCGACAAGGTGTAAAATGCGAAATTCTTGTATTTTAGAAAAATCGAAGAAATTTGTGTTATATATGTATTTGAGGTGGATGTTAGCTTTAAAAACTGGTTGAAAGATTAATAAATAGGCCAATAACTCAAACGCAGATTTTTTTCCGGGTTAACCTCGGTTTTCGTACTTTTCCTGTGACGTGCCCAGTAGTCATCATCATTCATTCGTCCACACGATCGTGTGTGGTAAATCAAATTAGCTATGCAACGGCGCTGGTAGCGATCATTAAGGGATAAAGGTGTCATTAATTCTGCTAGATGAGATAAAATATGGGCGTAGTTGGATTTGGATTTTTATATTTTATGATTCTAAATTTTTTTAAATTTTTATTTCTGCAGAGAAGGATTGTCGGAGTTCGGGTTTGAGGCGCTGTGATTTTGATTTTGAAAAGTTAACGATAATCCCTACGACAAGGCACTTTGAGTTACGCGATAATTTGTAACGGAAAATAGCGGTATATACCATCGTTGTCCCGTTGATGGATGATTTGGCTTTACTCCGGCTTTCTCTCGTGAAAGGAATTAATGTGGTCGTTAAGTTTGCGCGGCGAGTGACATTCATTAGAAAGGAATGCGTATCGATTGCTACGCAGGATATTGCGCACCTTAGTTGATTCTATATGTTTAGTCACATAGAAAACTTGGCGAGAGGAGGAACACATCCACCGTTTATATAATATAAAGGAAAAAAAAATTTTTTTTCCTAAGAAAACTGAAAGGTTGACTCTGGTCATCGAAAATGCCATCTACAAAGACGTGTTGACTCGAATGTTGGAACCCATTTCTACTATATGTAAAAGTGTGACAGAAAATGTTATCTCCACGACAGCTGTCAATCGGAGAAGAAAAGTGTGGGGGCTTTTGAACACATCTTATTCCTTATTTGTCGTGGCAGGCTTTGCAAGCGTCGATCAGGCTTGCACGAAATCTTTCGTGAATCTTTTAAGCGTTTTCTTCCCAAGTTTTTGGACGCTGCTGATTCTAAAGTACGTTAGGCGTGGTGTGGTATGTAGAAAAGTTGCGCAGGTTTTGCCTGGGAGTGTAGTGAAGTTAGTTCGCTACACAAACTACTTTCTTTTCAGTGAAGAAAATTTTTCCTTTGAGTGCAATCTTTTCTGCTCTACAGAATTGGTTGGAGTCAAAAGAGAGACAAGATGCGAGGTCGGTTTAGTTTCTTTCTTCTCTCCCCCAAACACTCACACACACACTCGCAACTCGCGTTTTGTGTTTTAATCTCGCGACCTAATGAAATCATCTTCCAGGGGATTTGAAGTTTACTTAACTTCACTGTAAAAATCTTCTCGTATATTAACAAATCTCGCGAGATTCGAGCGCGCTGCGCAGTATACCCTAGGGCTCGAAAGTGTGGCGGCAAGAATGACACCAGTGCGCGTGTGGCCTCGTTCCTTTGAGACCAGTGTCAGATGGCTCGGCTGTTGCTCGCGAGGTTTTATTTTATGTCCGCACTGTGCGGTAATAAATGGCATATTTTGATTCTCTTTATGTCGATAGTTACTACGTTTACAGATTTTAAATTTCAAATTTAAAACCGACAATGCACTCTTTTATTACATTTTCTGTATCACGGGTTTTATAAACACTGTGAGACTTCATTCTTTTTTTAATTTTTTTTTTTAAAATTCAATTTGATGTTTTTAGGTTCGTGCTTCGACGATTTTTCTTTCATCTTTTTTTGGTGCTGCGTCATCAGAAATAGAGGCTCGATAAATGAGGACAAACTCGAACTGGAGTCGATACATTATGGATGGCGCCTGTTTGAGCAAAGTGCTTCTTTGGAGTTCACTGTGGGACGAGCCTCGATGACTCTTCTCTCAATGATAAGGGTCTGTCTCCTGTGTCTCCAGATGGTTGTGAAGGGGGATCAGGTGGTGAGCTCGGGAGTGCAATGCAATCGATGGGAGTCATTTCTTGTTTGAGTCTGTCTCCCTCTGCAAGAGGTTTTACCAGATGTTGAATTTTCCTTCTACAATTGTCATTTAGAATTGGTTTGCTTCATTTCGGTCAACAAACTCAAAGTGGTTCTGAGTCGAGACTACGAAAGCAGTCTCGATGTCTGACGAGACTTTTGTTTGCTGTCTCGCATTGCCATGTTGTCGTTGATGGTAATTACTCTCTCGTTAATCACGCCAAGAATGTCATTAGGCAGCGATTGTCAGTGAAAACGATTTTCAAAGTTTTTAGTTTTAAATCAACAATATTTTGTTATCTCGTTTGTACACAGTCTAACTCGAACTTTTTGATGATTTTATTTATTTACTGTAGTTGTTTATATCTTCAACGTGATTTATTTTTCTAATCACGAAATAAGTTGTGTTTTGTGTGCGCAGTTTTATCTTACAAAAATTATAATTACTTAATTTGTTTTCTTTTCACCGTGCAGACTTCTTTAATTTATTACTTCAATTTTTTGTATTTTGGTCTCACAACATCAGGTTAAATTCCCACATTATTAATACACGTAGTTTGAAATGAAAAGACAATTTTTTTTATTTTATTATTTTATCTACTTAATGTTGCAATTTTTTTCTCGCGTTTTATTATTTTTTTTTTTTGTGCTGTTTGGTGGCCACGATGCGCTGCCGACTTTATTGATGGTTTTTACCAAAAATAAAAACATCATTGAGTGCAGACAATTTGTTGTCGAGAGGAATTTTCATTTTTCTTCATAGTTCCTTTTATTTTTTTCTTTACTGTACGACGTGCCGAAGAAGAAAAAGATGATGATGATGATGGTACCATTTGATGGTGCTTTTAGTATTGAGAGGAAAGGGTGAGTTTCGCTTCCAAATATCGGCTCTACTTGGCACGCTCTAAACGATTTATAGATGGCATTTCCGTTACTGGGAGGTCAATGCCTGAAGCGCGGGAAAAAGACACGTTGTCTCGCTTCCTGTCCCATCACCCCAGTAAATTTATCTTTTTATCTCAATGCCCATTTTCGTTTTTAGAGTTGTTTGTCTGTTTAGAAAGATTTCTTATTTCTTACAAATAAGACTAACATCTACAATTGAAATTTGTTATTTGTTATTTGTCTCGAGTGATTTATTTTATTTGCAGCAAAAACACTATGCAGGAAATTGATTTTGCAAATTGTTTTTTTTTTTCACCTTTTTTTTTTTTTTTCTTCAAAATTGTAATAGTATAATAAATCAATTTTAATATTTTTTTTGGTATTTTTTATTGTAGTTGTGATGCAAGTGTACGAATCTCAAGTCTACGACGAGTTCGTTATCCGCGGGAACACGGCGGTAATGCGTTGTCATATTCCGAGTTTCGTGGCTGATTATGTGACGGTGACTAAATGGATAGTCGATGGGTCATCTCATATTCAAACCCCGGCTGAATCCGGTAAGATTGGTAATATTAATATTAATGGTTTTAATTCGGTTTTGAAAATTTGTTAGCTTTGATGATGAATAATGAATAAGCGTGTCAATGAAAAAATTATGCGGTTTTCGCTGAATGTTTTCCAATTGAACGCTATGGATGATAAATGAGTATGTGGTTCGGAGCAATCGCCTCGATACCTGTTTAATGCTGAATGGCGAGCGCAATTCCCGAGATACCAACCGATGACCAGGAACCAGCGCCAGGAAAAGTTGAAACAAGGAAAAGTGCAGCCCGTGCTACATTTCACCCGCTTTACACGCTGAATTCCCAATAAGTTCGACCGGTTTATTTCCACCGTTTCACGAAAATGACGCGTAAAGAATAAATTTTTTGTCAAATAAAAAGAATTCAGAATTAATTAAAAAATCTTAACAGCGTGATTTCGTCTTCTTTGGATGTTAAGAAAAGTACGGTCACGATTTTGAAAGTTTATTGAAGACGCCTTTGGTGATTTCTACCGTAAACGTCTTTAGATCGATAACAGCTGAACTGGTTATTGGGTCGATATGGCGTTGGTATTTATTTGTAAAAAGAAAATGGCAAAGCTGTCAGGGCATGTAAGAACAGGAAATTTAGTATTCAATCCTCCAATTTTGTATTCTGAGACAAAAAGGGCTACCGTAAATGTGATTGGAGGCTGCAGCAAAGTTCGATGGTGTTATTACTGGTGGTAAAAGTACGTCATATTTTCTGTTTAAGGAGATGAGGAATTTCATCTGGAAGAAGAGAGTGGGAGAAGACATCCTAGTGTGCATTTGGTATTCATAAGTTTTCGTTTTTTTTCTCTTCCCTATACGTGCATATCTTTATATATATATGTATGTACGAAGGGATTTGGTCTCGTAGTCGAGAGGAGACTCGGACGCGGCGTAGCCCGATGTTGAAAGATGTGAAAATGAAATTTAAAAGGCATAAATATTCACAATGAGATACATTCTCCTTTCTGTTTTCGGCTCGCGAGAAGAATGCGTTTCATGAATATTTGAGTTGTTGAATTGACAGTCTTGTAAGTGGACTGCAAGGTTGTCAGATGCGGAGAATCGATGAAAGACGGCGAAAATTTTTTTTTTTTAAGTTTTACTTGAATCAACAACAAGGTTTTCATATGCTTTGAAAAGTGTTTGATGTTTAGTATGAAAATATCGGCATTAGATCTAATGCGGTCGAGTTTTGAAAATGTTGATGGCAGATGCGATAGGATAGCGTATTCCCTAACGTTGTTTGTTTTATTATTTTCAGGAAATCGTTATAGTATCTTGACCACTGGTGAACTATACATTCGAGACGTTGGTGTAAGTGATGGTAACCGCCATTATCGTTGCTTGACGACGCATCGCCTCACTGGGGAGCTAAGGCACAGCGCTACCGCTGGACGACTTTTCGTTACAGGTGAGTGGTATTGGGATGGAGAATAAAAATTTAAAAACGGAAAAAAGTTGTTAAGTTTGGTCGTATTGAGCGAGGAGATGTTTACAGGGTAATTTGACATGAGGGGAATTGCTTTTTGATGATGCGTACTCACTGCGTGGGGTCTGTTTAATCTGATATCGATGTTTGCGCAACCAGTGAACAACGTGAACGCTGTACAAATACGGAACGTTAAGTTGAAAGATTTTGTGTTTGCATGCACGGGCATATTTTAATTTTGCGTTGCTGGTGGGCCTGAATAACACATTACTCGTAAATTTATGATGGGAGGGATTAAAAATGTACAGCGCTGACTGCTAAAAATAAAGTTTATTTTTTTATTTTTCTGCGTTCTCGTGGGTAAATTATACCTGCACTCGGGTGATTTACTGCTGTTACTTTTTCTCAGCGCTTATCTTTATTTTATTAGGACAACCAAACAATTTCCCCTCGTTTTATTCATGAACTCATCGTAATCTATCATATTAAGTTTTTTTCCGGTAATTTAACAAAAATATAAAAATGAGCGAATGTGTTTTCTAAGTTGAAAAGAGAACAACGACCACGACGACCGCGCAAACTTTTGATTTGTTTTCTTTTTGATGGGAGAAAAGTGTTTTGTTAATTGCAAAACTCTCCCTTCTTGATAGTTGGGGGATTGCTCTTGTCTTAGGTAATGTAAGTGAAATTTTCTACGTAAAGCACTTTTACCACACCCATGACAGCTGCGATTGACAGTTAATGGAGATTGAATTTTGCTTCAATTCTTCAGATTGTCATTAAAAGTGCATTAGCACGAAGGGAAATGGGATCGCAGTGTGCTCGTGACAAGTTCCTCATCTGTTGGGCCATGCTGCGGTCGATGATTGCTTTATTACGCATTGACGCTGTGGGAATGTGGCTGGCCCTTGTTGGCTGATTTCACGCAGAGCACTCTTGTTATGCAGAGATGTCCCCGTCTCCACTCTCCGGTTCCCGGAGGAGTTGTAATTCGTGTTCGTCGTCTTATTCTTTTGTTTTATGGCTCAATTTTAACGAGTAATTTTCATAGCTCGCTCGGATCGACGAGATGGATTTTAATTAAACATTGACCTTTGATTGGTCGATGTAATAAAAATGAAACGATGATTTTTGCCTGCCTCTTTCCTCCTTTCTCATTTCGTACCCCTTTTTTACGCCACTTCCCGGTGGAGTTTAAAGATGGATTGAACGACTTTTCTCTCCGCCTTCGTTCTTGTTTTCTTTCTTTCTTTCATTTTCGTCCTCGTTAAGGAAAGAACTCGTCTGAGTGGGAAGTTAACGTTGCTTGTAAATTGCGCCAAGTTAACGACTAGGAATTTAGATAACACGTATTCGTTTTGGATGAATATGTTTTAATTTTAAGCGATAATTTTTTGGAGTGGTCTAAAAATATACGAATAATTGCTGCGTTCTGCAGGTAAAACCAGGTAAAACGAGTGTTTCACAGCTGCTTTTAATTTCGTTAGATCCTCAAGGTAGCGTTCCGCCTCGTATAACCGGGAGCAAAGCAAATGTTTACGTGGAACGTGGCAAGATGGTGGTGGTACCGTGCGCCGCCCAAGGATATCCAATTCCAACGTACAGGTATGTTTACCGAAAATTTTAAATTGTCAAATTTTGTTTTGTTAGCGTGCCCTCTTCCATCCTTTTTCTTCTTCTTCTTATTTTTTACTCCTTTAAAGTAAACGAGACCCGTAAAGTGCATCGGCTGTAACTAATTTGTAGCCTGATGTAATCTTCTTGTTTTTATTATTAACGGTCTAATTAATGCATTATGTAAATTGAATTTTAAATTTATTTATGTAAAAATGAAAAAGCGGAGAGAGAAAAACGTAATCAACAAAACTAATGTTCGTCAGAAAATTTTCCCGAGTAAGATGCGCGAAATTTTTCTTACGTTTTGGGTTTGCGCAAATAGTGAGGCAAATTAAAAACGTGGATTTAGTGTAAATTCGAGAATATTTTTTTGCCGTTGGAGTTGTGGGTTTGTGAATTGCAAATGAGATTTAATACGTCACTGATTTCTGCCAAGAGTTCTTTTTATTTTAGCTTTTTGTTTGAAGTCGCGTTTTTGTGACTAGAATCCTTCATCAACGCGTAATTCCATTTCGTAGACTTTTAAAGTTGAACCAAATCTCTCGTCTTGGTTTTTACTGCTACGTACACTTTAACTCTTCACAAGGTATATACTTTAATACGAAATTACATTCATCGAGTCAATCAATTCCAGGAAAATCGAGTGAACAATTTATACTATGTATATATATTTCACAAAATTAATTAGATTATTAATAGCACCGCGCAAATATTTAGGAAGAATCTTTTCAACGCGCGTACATCCAATTTCCTTTTCATTAACTTATATCGAACGGTGGATATATAGATGGATTTGCCTTTTCGTCTATTTGCACGGCGGAATTGTGACAGAAATGAAGAATGTTTGGGATATCGATTGGTGACGTGTCTGATACAAGTCGTGGCTTTCGCGATCACACGTTTAATGGAGGAAATGAGACCCTCGAAAAAAACCGCGGGTGTGACACCATTAGCTAAAGCAGAGGTGTAAGTTATGGGCGTGGCATGGTATCGTTTTTCTTGTTGTCGTTGTAGATTTTTCTTTATTTATTCTTCACTTTGTTCCAATATCCGGGTAGCTCCGTTTTTGCTTGGCACGAACGGTTCACTTTTCTCGCTGCGGGAGAGGGTTTATAACAGGTAGTAAGGGTACGCTGAAAATCCTTCACCGCCTTTTTTTTTTTTTTTTTTTTTTTTTTTTTTCAGTGGGTTTCCTTCCGGAAATAAAAGTGCAGATTGCGTTATCGAAATCAATGCATAAAAGGTTTATGTTTGAGTTTTTTCTTTTTGATATATTATAATGCTACACTCGCAAATGTCAATCGATGCGCGCCAACGTGTGTGATTGATCACCAAACATCACGATTGCGTTGCTGTGTGACGTGATTATCGAGATGTTTGCCTTTGATTGAAAATGAAATATTTCAATTTGCAGGCTTATTATGGAAATCGATAATTTTTGCTATCTTGATATTTTCTCGCTTTGCGAAAATTGGGGCGTTGTGAAAAAAAAAAAGTGTTTTGCGAATGTAAAATGCTTTTCGGTTGCTTAATTTGCGTGGCCGATCGCCATATTTCAGCTGTGATGGATGAGAGTCTTTACTTATCGGTGATGGAGCAACAAGACAGTGTAATCCGTGGCAACTGCTGCAGTGGCTGTCTGATGCTTCACTCTTGCTCTCCAGCGAGTGATGGAGTATTGATAGTGGGCTCAACATCCTTTGGTTTGGAGGAGGAACGCCAAGACGAGAGCTGGTCCATGTATCATAACTCACGATTGTACGTAGCAGAAGCATCGTGACAAGGATCGCGTATCGTCTTAACCACATATGAGTACACGATCATCTATTTTATCCCCCGTCCACTCGACGAACGTAGTCTAGTCTAACCCGCGATTTTCGAATAAAAATTAATTTTACAAGATTTTAAAACGACGGTTTTTGGTATCGTGTAATTTGTACTGGAGCAGAAATCTGCCGGGCGAGTTGTACAAATTTTATGAAAATAAGCTGGTGGTATAAAAAGATGATTTTTCCGTCTGCGTTTTATATTCAACACACGGATGGGGTATAGATATAGAGGAAATGCTGGAGTCGAGAATGAGGTTTGGCTCTGGGCCGTCGATATTGATGGGCGTTGAGGTATTCTTTTGTGCTCCCCTCGCACTTTTTTATGCGCCGTCCTTCCCGTCAAGGTAGAGTCGGGTTATGATGCACGCGGAGGGAATCGTGCGCGCACTCAGACGTACGAGATCACGATAAAATTTACGATCCTCGTTGGTTTTTGTCCATTAACGGCGAACGATAAATTTCCTCTTTTCTAAGTGAGGTGTAGGAAGGAGTGTAAGCTCGGAGACGGAACAGCCAAAAGGCGAGTAGAAAATAAATGATTGTCGAAAATTTGTTCGTTTAGATAAGAATTTCTGACTTTTCGTTGTACGGTTAATGGATTAATTATACGTCGACGGGAGATTGATGTTGAAATTGGATAATTTTTTTGTTGATTAATTTTTTTTTTTTTTTTTTTTTTGCAGTTGGCTTAAGAAATTTGGTAAATCTCAATTAGTACCAGTCGAGAATACAGATCGGGTTCAAGTGATTGGAGGAATAGTTCTGATTCGCGACGCTCAAAATGACGACGCTGCAGTGTATGTTTGCGTCGTGAATAACAGCGTCGGAGTCGAGAGAATCGAGACAACCGTCGTCGTTACAGGTAAGGGAAAAAAAAATATTACACAGTTGGAGAGAAAATAATAAAGTAGAGGAGCGCATTTGCCTAGCGGAAATAACAATTTAAGTCGCGAAATTCAATTCGATTGTTTGTTATTTAGAAAAATTCAAAATGAATACAGATCGTAAAATAAATTAGAAATTTTTTTACCCTACATTTTATGTTTTTTTAAAAACTTGAGTAATAATATTTTATTTCGAATTGAATTGAATTAAAGCGAGCACATTTTTTGAATATTTACATTGTGTGTTTGCCGCCATGGCAACGGTTGAGAAAAATGCGTCGTCAGTGTTTAATTTAACGATTTGGATAGTTTACTCGTTGATCATGAGGGATTGAAGGGCCGACGATGCTTTCGGCCAATGTGTTTTTAGCAAGATTAAATTAGCTGTACGTTCGCTGCTGTTGGAAGAAGCGAGAATTATCGAACAAATAAATGCCTGCGGAGTGTGAAGTGGAGAATGTTGTGTTGACTGAGTGCCGTAGTGGTTTCTTTTAGGTAAACAAACACTGCACTCGTTTTTTCTTTATAGAACTCCTTTTATTTTTATTTTTATATTTATTTAATTCCGTCTTTTAGTTTCTGGCGGTTGTATTTACAGTAGTGCAGTTAGAAAAATAAAAATAGTGGGCGTGAGTGTGTGTGTGTGTTTGTGGGAAAACGACGTGTGGTTGAGTTTACCGTTAAACGATTTTGTTGCGAAATTGTGTTTATAAATATGGTGGGAAAAAAATTTTATATGAATTTTATGAATGTTCGAAGGTTATTTTTCGTTAGTTGTGTGAGTTTAGGTGTATAAAAATAGAAGATTGCGTGTTTAAGTGCCAGTTTGTTGGATGATACTTGGTGTGATGTGATAACAGAATTTGTTTTTATTGCATGATTAGTGCTAAGTTTTAAAATATAATTACAAATATTAAAAAAAAAAAAAAAAAAAGTAGGTGAGTGAATTAAAATGTCAAGTTTTTTTTGGGTGCGTTCTATTTACATTGTAAATGATTTCATCCAGCTGCCTTGGATGTGATCATCGAACCTCGCGTGCAGACGGCCGACATCGGCAAGGCAGCTGTCATGAAGTGCGTCATTTCGGGATTTCCTGTGTCCTCGGTGTCGTGGTTAAAGGATGGTCAGCCTCTTCCAAGCGACCGCGTTCGCGTGGAACGCATCGACCTGCTGCGGATTGTCGCGGTACAGAAAGGAGACGCTGGGATGTATCAGTGTCTCGTAAGAAACGAAGCTGAGTCAGCTCAAGGAACCTCGGAACTTAGGCTTGGAGGTAAATTTGTAATCATTGGAAATATATCTGGTTATAGATTTTTTTATTATTTGTATTTTATTACATCGAATTTTAGATTCAGTGCCAGAATTAAGGCAAACGTTTCAAGACTTGGTGATGCATCCTGGGTCGTCAGCGAGTCTGATGTGCGTCGCTTCTGGAATTCCGCCATCGCAAATTACGTGGTCGTTGGATGGCAACGCAGTGTCGCCGTCTCGTCGAACTAAAATAAGTTCTTTCGTGACTGCGGACGGCGACGTCGTCGGTCATCTGAATCTGAGTTCCACTCGCAGCGAAGATGGAGGAGATTACACGTGCACGGCTCACAACCGTGTCGGAGCTGCCCGGCACACAGCCCGCCTCAGCATTTATGGTACGTAATGGTAAGTGCAATTCTAACGTGTATGATATTAAACAAAAAAAAAAGCAAAAAAAGTACCGTTGGCGCATCGTCGAGTGTTAAATTATTAATGTTTTTATGTGAAATTTGATGATTTGATCACGAAAAGGAGGAATAGTCGAATAGTTTTATTATTTTATTATGTTTCCTTTTCGTTAAAAATTCTTTTTTTGTTCTTTTTAAAAGAAAAGTTTGTTCATTTCGAAAAAAGAAGTTTCAAATTTCTTTTTGAGTCTGCGTAGATGAAATAAAAGTCAGGTCTCGTTAAAACGAAAACTGAACAAATGATCCAATTTCGCCATCAAAAATCACCGGTTTTGTGTAAATCGTCGAGACACGTATGAAAAATTCTTTTTTCAACAAAAATTTTACTTCGCCTGCTGCTGCTTAATTAAAGTAATTCATCTCACATCATCTAATGACCCAACTACTCACGGACTCGCTTATACATAATGTAACGTTACCCACAATCTGTCACTCGAGATTAAGTCTCCTCTTTGCCTTCGCACAACTTAACTTTATGCAAAAGTTTTAAGAAGAGTGTTTTTAGAAACTCGAGATCCCCGTCTCCAGTTTCACGTGGCACTTTTCGAAGCCAATAATTTGCACGTTGGAAAACTCAGTCGCAAATTGTATAGAATTGTATCTTCTTTTCAGGTCATCCGTACATCCGTCCAATGCACAAAGTATCAATAGTAGCTGGAGATAGACTCGTGTTAAAATGTCCCGTCACTGGGTTTCCAATCGTTTCCATCTTCTGGGAAAAAGGTGAGTCGAGTTAATTTCATTTATCGTGAATTTGCGGTTTTTGAGGTTGCGCGTCCTGTTTGAAACGTCATTTTAAGTGAAACCGGGTGAGAAACGTCTTTTAATAGATCCGTTTATCGTGGCCCAATTGCGTCTCCGACGGTCGAACGCCAGCGTTTAATGAATATAGAAGTGCTGTGGGAATTAAAACGTTTTCCCGATCGAGTCAATCAAAGTCCGGGTCTGGACGCGTTAGCGTTCAAACCTCATTACTGTCCTTGTTCCGATCCTCGCTGCTTACTCTCTTCTAATAAGGGAGGAATTTGATGCTTGCGAATCTGCATCGCAATTTCCACTGCGTTTCAATTTAGTATAATGAAATACCACCCAAAACCGAACGGCAGCAATTTAGGTTTGATCTTATTTCATTAAAAAGTTATTGACCTTTGGTTTGGAATGTGAAACATTTAGTTGAAATCGGATCTTTGGGTTTTTAAAAATTTATAAACATCAATGCGAATTTTATAATTTTATAATTTTATAATTTCTTCCGTTTTGGGGAGGAAGAAAGTGTAAGGTTGTTAAAGCATTAATCCATCTGCAGACCGCATTCGTTGGGATATAGACGAGATTTACATTCATATCTTTTCCCGCTGCCAATAATCACACGAGTTGCACTTCTTCAGCTACTTAGTGGTCATTACTATGAAAATGGCCGCGAGCTGTCGCTGGTTTTGGCGCCGAGCCAAATGTAGTTGCTTGGAGTAGAGCTTCCTTTGACGAGCGACAAAGTGTGTCGTCTTAAAAGAAGGCTGGTTCGATGCTTTGCCTCGTCTGTATCGTGGGTGCGAGGAAATGCTTCATTTTTCGGAGCCATTAAGTGTCAAGTTCAATAATAGGAGAATATTAATTACCTTGTTTGGCTTAAAACTAGTACATGGAGAGTTATCCGATACTGCATAAAATTCTCATTTTATATTCGTGAAGAGATGCTTAGCAAAATTACCACTTAATTATAGCGCTTAAGGGGCATAGTTTTAAACTTGTGAATGAACTGAGCGTGTTGAACATTTTTTAGGTAGAGTTTTTAATTTTTTATTATATTCTTTTTTTACACTTTTCGACAGTTTGTATGGTGTTGTCGTGGGAAAAGCGCTTAATCAGTTCACCTTAAAGACGTTTCAATTAAAATCGAAGTTAATGAAATATTAGAGTCGAGATTAATTTTCTCCTTCTCGACGGCTAAATCTGTTCGTGTTCATAAAGTTTTGAGACTGCAGGATCATTTCTCACGATGCAAATTAAATTGAAAATCTGCGATTTTGTGAATTACGCGGTGTAATAAACGTAAATTATCGCTTTCCGCATTCACTACATGCCCAATATATTCGATGTCTAATGCACACCCGAGATGTTTAGAAGGAAAAGGATAAATTTATGCAGTGTTATTCGATTAAAGGTGGTTTAAAAAAGAAACTACTTTTTGTTGTAATTCACGCAATCTGTGACAGCAATTTCTTGGCAAGAAAATGTGGTTCGAAGACGGCATTTCGTGCGTGTGAGTCTCACCACACGCTAGAACACTTTTCTCTTGTCCACAGTTGTTCACTCGGCAAGATTTGGCTTGGGTCCAGGAAGTCACTGGTTGACATTGGAGCACTCGGTACTTGTCAGCTCGCGGAGTGCTAGTATAGTACTCTGGATGTCTTATTTAAGAGAGAGCTGATCAGTCTTGAATAATAAAAACCAACGGGAAAAAAATTTATTAGGGTAGCGGAATCGCGTGCTGAAATACAAATTGCACCTTTTGAAAGTAAAGAGAAAGGACGGTTGACGGCGATCGCGAGTTTTTCAAGAGTTAACGACGCGATGAGGCTGTGGAGGATTACAAATAAGAAATCTTAAGAGAGGAATTGTAAGAACCTCGACGCGTTGGCCATTCCTCGCCGTCGCCTTGAGTTACGTCAGGTTGTTTAATTTAATTTTTTTATTTAATTTATTTTTTTGATGTAGAAGGAACGGTGCTCCCTGTGGACTTTCGTCAAGAAGTGTTTTCCAATGGGACGTTGGTGGTTCAGAATGTTCAGCGAACTGCGGACACGGGTAAATACACGTGTTCGGCGTCTTCACCCGAAGGTCAAACGGCTAGGAGAGACGTTGAAGTGTCTGTGATGGGTGAGTTTGTGTAATTTAGTGTTTTTAAAAAGATTTTCTACTCTACGTGAGAGAATAGTCCGGAAAGATCGATATTTTGAAGTGGGAAAGGAGCATGCTTAAAAGGGTTTGATCAGTTAATGGAGTTTGGCGTTGAGTAATCACTCGTATTTGGATTTGATGTAAGCAAAAGAAGAAAGGTCTCACGTACACGGCCACTCTTGCCCTAGTTCTATTGTCCTTTCGTTTTGGTTGCCGAGGACTGGAGGAAGGTGAGTGGGGGTTAATCGAAGATAGGCGAGGGCGACACCGAGCGTGTCCCTCGGTGCAGATGGGGAATTATTCCGCGCCAATGGAGACACTTGGCCCGAGAATTCACTGCTTTGCACAATCCCTAGGCGAGATTCACGGACCGCAAGATGGCTGCTATTGAGCTTTGCACGCAATAAATGTGCGTTTAGCGTAAGACGTAAAGCGTTGAGTAATTTCGCGAGCGCTTTAAATTTTTAAACGGATTAATTAATGGTTGAAAGTTGTTGAGTGTAAATTTTTTAAAACTTTCAGTTGCTCCCAAGATAGTTCCGTTTTCGTTTCAAGACGCAGTATTGCCCGAAGGAACGCGCGCTCGACTGCAGTGTGTTGTGAGCGAAGGCGATGTTCCATTGTCCATTCGGTGGACTAAAGATGGACACAGCATTCCTTCGGATTTGGGTGTGATAGTGCGCGATTTGGACGAGATATCGAGTATATTGACCATCAACAACGTGAGTCCTCGGCAGAATGGTAGATACACATGTACCGTGAGCAACGAGGCTGCGTCAGTCAATCACTCTGCCGTGCTTCATGTGAACGGTGAGTTTGATTTACTTTACTGCAATTGTACAGTTCAATTTGGGAATCTTGACTCAACGTTGATAGTCAGTAACGCAATTTATTTTGAAGCGATAACATTCAGTTCGTTCGTTAGTCTTTTTTCTTCTCGCTACGTGGAGTAAGTCGCGGAAAACTTAGCGAAATTGTTTGGTAGTTTCGTCGTACTGCAATTTCGCCTTGGAAGCCGTTCCAAGTGTATTATGGGAAGAATTGCAACTATTGAGTTGGCCTCGATCTCAATTACATCGTGGGCAGAGAGGGGAAAAAGAAAGCAATTGTGTGGCAACTTGGCTATTTTTTTCTTCTTCTCTCTCTTTCCCATTTTTTTCTTCGTGCGTCTGTAATCTAAAGCTCAGCATTGGTTGATGTATAATTGAAGCTGATAAGACGTGGACTTAGGCTATGGAAGGAAAAGTATTTTGTTGTTGTTTTTGTCCGCGCCGTTGTAAATGTCGAGTAATTCCTCGATACGTGTTTAAGCTCTCTTTTCTTTTCACAATTGCCAGTTGTGGGAAGTATTGAGAAAAGCTGCAGACGCGATGGAACGGATTATAAGTAGTCTTTTTGATACCAACTTACTGACCAATGACAATTTGTCCTTGTAATGTCGGATTTAATTCTGGGATGTTATTAAAACCGTAAATCCGTAAATTTTTCGGCATTTTTCGACTGAGAAGGAAAACTCGTTTCAAGACGTGACGTATTGAAAACGAGGAACGTAGAGTGTTCAAATTTGATTATGAGTGGAGTCGAACGTCAGGTTGGAAGAATTAGGAGTTGTTGCAGCATTAAAATTTCAGAGCGTTCTGTAGTGGGTTTGCGCGTGCCCCATTGAAGGCGCTGTGTGCCCGCCAGATAAGAACAAAAAGCAGTTGAGGTGCGCGCCACTCGATGCGACAATCATTATTATGAGTTGAGAATGATGGTCTCTCTCGAGGCTCTTTTTGCCCTTATGTCTCCGGATTAATAGACGTTTCTTTCTCCCTCTCGTCGCTCGCTTTTTGGCGTGCCCTTCCATTAACTCTGCCTGCCGCGCCGACAGCTTTCAAACTAAGAGCGCCAAGTGGTAAAATTCGTTTGCTTCATCACCTCCGGATTGGATTTTGGCTTTTGACAAGAAAGGATGAGGGAGGGGGGAAAAAAGGGAGAGAAGCCCAAAGTGATCGTGAACGAGCGAACACTCAGATTATCAACAGCGAGAGACGCGCTGTAGGCAATAGTAGAGAAATCTTTCGCTATCGTTGTCAACAACTTTTTAGTGTTGGTGTGAGAAAGCAAATTGGAGGAGGAATATGTATTTACTGCGAAGTGAAAAAGAAGTGATTTTTTTCTTTTTCTACCGAATTTTCACTGTGCACGTTTAGGAAAAGAAAAATAGCTCATTGTAATATTTATCTTATTCACTCCGTTGCTTCTTGCCAACATGATTTCATACTTCGTTGCAGTTTTGTACTTTTTTTGAGGAAAAGGAAGGTTTATTTTTTTTTCTTTCGGTTCGTCGTGAAGCCATTTGAGTCTGAGTAGTAGAGAGCTCGTTTTCGTGCTTGGCAAGAGCTGTTTTTTTATTTTTTTTGTGAACTGCCATTAATTTTTTTTGTTACCGTTTTTCTTCCGCTGCTTTTCTTTAGTGCCTCCTCAGTGGTTGGTTCAACCACACGACGCTGATGTGTTGGTGGGGCACAGCGTGCGACTGGATTGCCAAGCGGATGGATTCCCCAAACCGACCATCACGTGGATGAAAGTAGGAGGTAAGCCGGTCGACACTTTACTCTCTCGTTAAGGGTTTTTACCACAAAGTCCAACTTGCCACTCTCTCCTAATTGATGAACACGTTCGTTTATCGCTTCTAATCTCGGTTGAGTGACGTGAGTTGCAATGAGTATGTTGTCCGAGCTTTATTTCTGAGTTATGCTCGCTAAATTTGTTCTGTCGGTGACACGTCTGATTTCTTAACGTAATGGTTAATTGATGGACGGTTATTTTTATTAAAAAGGAAAGGATATTTATTTGTGTACGAAGTTTGATGACATTTTACGAGATAAACAGAATTGATTGCTTTGGCGTTGTGGGTTAAAAAAAAATGTTAAGAAATGATCTTCGGTGTTTTGATCGGAGAAAGGAATGCCTAGAAACGTCGAGGAATGTTTTTTTTGGAAAATTACGAGTTTGTACGACGATTCTCTGTTTAATTGAATCGATGATGCACTCTCGAAGTTCTTTTATTACAAGAAAGAGGAAGCTTGTTTATTATAAGAATTATATTCCGGTAATTGCGCGATAAGAAGTGGGACTATTTTTCATTCCCCGAGTGGACAGTTTACCTTTACCTTTACCTTTTAGCGTCATCTCTCTATGATGGATGAAATGGGATAGACCTTTTTCCTTCTCGGTAGCGTTTCGTTTGCTACTTCCATTTTCAGTGTCAGCTTAGTGTCAGCGCTTAGTAAGAGCCTGATTATGAAAAGAGCTCAGCCGTTGGTGCTCCACGGCGTGCGAATTACCAGACATGTATTCCACCTGATGAGCCCTGTAATTTTGCTTATCTAACGGGGCGCGTCACCTTTGTGGCTGGAGGTGAATGAAATAGAACGTGTGAGAACTTTTATACAACTCGCAAACAGGAAAAACAGCTGTGAAATTGTCGATATCTCTTTCGTGAAAGAATTAGCTCTATTCCTTACTCGTCTTTTTCTATCTCGAAAAAATTCTCTTTTGAAACTCGTAGATTTTCCGAGCTTGATGGTGAAAATATATGGAAAAAAAATTCTTTTATTCATTTCTTTTCTTACGGCACTACTTTGAAAAAGAAAATTTTAAAACTAACTGCGATGTTGAAAGATAAATTTCTCGCACAGTAACTTAAATATTTAACTAAGACTAACGTCAATTTGTTGGTTCAGTTAATCTCAGTTCACCGAATTATTTATTTAATCATCCATTAACACTAACTTCCGGTGATCCAACGACCTCTCCTAATTTTGTTTTCGCGTGTTGCGCGCCAACATTGACTTTTTCCCCTTTTTTCCCCCCACTTTTGTTTCTCATCTACTCGAGTGATCATTCTGCTTTCTTCCGCTGTGTTTCTCATTGAAGTTCTTTCTACTTTTGATCCAGGCGCCGGTGCCCGGCAGAGCATCCAAAACAGCGTCCACTACCAGGTGCTGACCAACGGTTCGTTGCGTCTGATGAGCGCTGATGAGAGTGACCGGGGGCAGTACTTCTGCTTGGCCAGCAACGGCATTGGAGCGGGTTTGAGCAAGAGGGTGCATCTCAAAGTAAAAGGTAAGGTAAAAGAGAAATAAAACGGTAAAGTTAAGTTGTAATTTTTTTGATTCGAAACAAATTTAAAACGAGTTTGAGAGTAAATGGTGTCAAAACGAAGCGTGGTCGAAGTCGAACGAATGTCTGGTGACGAGGATAAATTTTCATTTGTTTAGATTGTAATTATTTGGCCATTATCAGGAATAAGGTAGTTCATTGCTTTGCTATCACCTGATCGATCGCTAAGGCGTATCGTGTCGAGTTTGTTTGGACGGGTTTAATTGATAATTGCATAACGTTAATTAGAATTCTGTCAAAGTATAATTTCCTGGTTGAACGCTGTTATTGAACCGGTAATGTAATCAGGCTAAACTGTTGCATGATTGACTCGTACACGCGTTGCATGACCATCGTTTGGGTTTCGCATCAAATTTATTTGCTTTATACAATCCGACACTTGCAAATTGGATTTAAGCGTAAATTGGAACAAATTTTTTTAAATTAATCTTTAGTTTTTTGTTAATGCTAAGCTCGATCGTTGCGAGAAAAGTTTTAATGTGTTTTTGTTGAGTATTGATTTATAATTTTTCCGTTTTTTTTATTTTTATTTTTATTTTGTTTTATAGCTCGAGGTTTTAAAAATTTTGCTGCCCTTCAAAAGAAAAGTAAAGCATAGCTTTCTTATGCTAAAAAGAAAAGCTCACACCTCGTGATTTCATTAAAATCTACCACCTTAAGGCGAATGGGAATCAGTAGTTCCCTCTTTGAGCATTCATACGGCCGTGAAGGAATGCAATGAAATATGCATGACACGACTGCGCCGTTGCACACTTGCCAACTGCTGGGATGAGATGGAAAAGAAAAAAAAGGAAAGAAAGAAAGCAAGATTGAATTGTATGCCAGGTGAATTAAAAAATAAACAGTTAAGTAAGAAGAAATAAGTGTAACGTGAAAAGAGCGTTTAATCGCCAGGTGAACCAACACGTCGACTTGATTTGTTTGATCTGGTTTATAAAATTTTTATCCTTCATCTTTTTGTATTGTGGGTCCATTTTCAGGTTCAGGTTTCGTGGGAATTTCGATTTAATGGAGTCGCATAATTACAGCGTTGTACGATAATGCGCGTAATATATTCACGAGTGTCGGTTCTCTTCAAGTGCACGTGAGCTGACATCACAATGGTAAGTGCAAATAGTAACTGGTTCTTTAAAGGCGACGTGCAATGCTGGTTGTGATCTCCAATGAAGCTTTGAATCGATATTTGTCAGTGCAAGCGGATACATTGAATGACATGTTGTGCCCTAGGTGCGCGATCTTTCACCTTTAGAGTGCTTTTCGAAAAACTAAAATAACGCGTGAAGAGTTAAGAAATAAAAGTATGAGGAAATTGCTTTAATTTGTTCGGTTCCGTGAGCAACAAGTAATTTACTACGGTCGCGTCTTTCGGTGTAATTATTCCTCTCTCTCTCCTTTTCTTGTTAACATTCTTGGGCAATCAGTCGGGGTCTTAACGGTTGTCCAACTCATGTCAGTTCCTCTTCAACAAATTGCGGCACTCACTTGTGGTCTACACGCTAGCTGTGAAACGTTAATGACGTTGTAAAGCCCAAATAAACACACGCACCTCGTTTCTTAGCTTTTCATCATGTAAACAATGCGCGGATGATGTTAACCGGGTTGGATTGGGTGACTGGCTTAAATTCTTAAAAGGTTTATTTTTATTAGAGCTTAGATTGGATCGATCAGTATAAAGTAATGTGTTACAATGTTTTGTGTTACTTTTTGTACGTGCGTGCCTTTAGTACCAGTCAAATTTGATGTCAAGTATCGACACCAGACAATCAAACGAGGAGCAGACGCTGCGCTTATTTGTCAAGTTAGAGGGGACCCGCCAGTGCAGCTTACGTGGCAAGTGAACGAGCGAGACATTGACGTCGTTACGGAGCCGAGGTAAGAAAAATATGTTTGCGAGTTGAAGGAAATGAATTAGAACGAATGAAAGTGCGTTGTGCGAGATGAATAGCAGTAAAATCTGTACCGTCATCCATTCCAAGGACGAACGATTTTTTGTGTGCGCGCGTTTGTGGTGGAATGGCCACGAAGACGTTTTTCTTAGTGTGAACCAATGAAGTGTAGCTGCACAGATAGCGAGGAATTCGGTTTTATCTGGTGAAGAATAAATTGTGGACGAATTATCTTTCGACAGATACGCTGTCAAGGAAACTCCCTTGAAGAATGGGCTCATTTCGGAACTACGCATTCGACACGTAGAACGCGAGGATACCGCCACGTTCTCTTGTGCAGCTAAGAACGCGTACGGACACGACGACACGTCGATACAGTTACTTATCTTGGGTGAATTACCTTTTTTTCCGTCTTTGATTTATATATATGCGAAACAAAAAGAAGTGATAAGACGTTTGGGTAATCGTGAGACGCGGTTTTGTTGTTGTTGTCAAGAAAAGTTTCAGTCGGTGATGACTTATTTATGTCAAAGAGTGGCGTTGATAACAACGGAGTAATCTTTCGAAAAGCGTAAAGGGAGTTTAATAATTAATGATTTCAAGATGTAAGAGCGCGGTTTCGGTTGAAAGTGGAAATTTTGTATTCGTTTCGATTTTGCAGAGAATCCTGACGTGCCTAAAATGGTGAAGTTAGTGGAACACAAGAGCAGAACTGTTCGTTTGTCGTGGACGCAGCCGTATGATGGAAACAGCCCGATCGTCAATTATTTAGTGCAGTACAAACCTGTAGCGGGTAAAAAGGATTTTTTGATATTAATAAAACATTAGTCTAGAGAAGTTTGCAAAT
This sequence comes from Stigmatogaster subterranea, assembly GCA_034696085.1. NCBI lineage: Eukaryota > Metazoa > Arthropoda > Chilopoda > Geophilomorpha > Himantariidae > Stigmatogaster > Stigmatogaster subterranea. The sequence goes on from JAQIWS010000085.1 coordinate 50,430, forward strand.
GTAATCTGGCTAATGGGGTGAGGAGAGGTTTGAGGATTCCGGTAAACAATTTGCGTTATTAACTACACGGTCTTGTTTACATCAGTGATTAATTACTAAGTGGACTTTGCAAGTTTTAGACGACATTAAAATAGTGAAATACGTTTTAAAGGAATTCTCTAGTAATGCAATTGAGTTTTTCGAAACGCGAGCAAGGCAGAATTTCATTGGCTGCAAATATGGCCCCCCGAGAACGCGAGAAGGAACATTAGGCCTGGGTGGAGTATGTGTGGTAGGAGTGGCGGAGGAAGGAGGGTCGTTGGGCGCGTTTGCCTGATTACCCCGCCTTGCCCGAAGTTCGACGAGATGGATGGACTGGGAAGTGTGCCAGGAAGGCGTTCTTTTGTTGGCGTGCTAGAGTTATGCCTTATCTCTCTACCTTAAAGGAAAGAAGCTTCATAATTGTACGAGTTACCGGGATTTCCCCCTTCGGGTTTTTTTCATTCTTTTTTATTCAAACTCGAGACTTCGCTGTAAAGAGGTGGAAAACATCGTATTCTGTATTAGGAATTCGGTGTTTTAGTAGTGTATAGATTTGCAGTCTCAGCTGTGTAAATACTAAAGTTACGCTCGTGTATTCATGCTCGCTTTGAGTTGGTCGTATCGATCGCGTCGTCAATCATCCGCCCAACAGTAATTAAAGTGAAATCGGATGTATTTAAGATTTGTGGTTCGTTCGCAACGTAGAAGTAATCGAGAACTTAAACGAGCAAGTATTGCATCATTTCGCTCCACTCAAGCCAAAAAAACGGCTTTGTTTATTTGTTATTCGCAGAGATGATGGCTTTTTTTTTCTCTCTTCAAAACTTTGTTTTCTCGAAATTGGGGGATTTGAAAATCTGCGTTCGAGTTCACTCGACAGCGAATGTTGAGAAGGCAGAAAACATAAAAGGAAGGAAGTTCTCTTAAAAGCCAAGTCAAATGCAAGCGGTTTTCTGCTTGTTGTAAATGTTTCAGCGAATCTGCGAGCTTTATGCGGACGGCAAATGCTTTGCCAGGTTGAAGACGTGAATGGAATTCAGTCGGTGTAGCACTTTTCCTGAATAAGTCAAGAACTTGGCAATGGTATTGATATCGTCGGAGAGGCAGGAAATTGTTTCGTGTTGATGCGAACGCTGAGATAAACGGTAAGAGGGTTGGGTACCGATTATTCTGGATTTGAATGCGCCACGTAATCTGCCATTGCCGCGTGTAGCGTTCGGATATGTTGCCAGCATTTCCAACGTACCGGAGATTCAAATTGAGGCGGACATTGCTCGCTAGCGTACATCTGCTCACTTAACCCTTGTCATTTCTATATTATCTCGTTTCTCTCGCAAACTCAATTATTTTATCCAGGGCAGAAGTGGCATTGTTTCAGTCATTCTTCGTCTTGTGGACGACCTTTTGGCTCCAGTGCGGTTTGATGGCAAAGCTCCAGTGAAGGGTACAGAAAAGATCATTAGTCGAGACAAACGAGAAGTGCGCGAGGAGTTTTCTGCCGTCCACAATTTGCATGTAAAACAAGGCGTAAATAGGATGAAAACAGTGCTCGACGAAATGTGGTGGAAATTTGGTAGAAGTGGGTGTGTTACTAACGTGTTAATTTTGTTAGTGGTTTGGGTTTATTTTTTTCTTCTTTTACTTTTTACTTTTTAATTTATTTTTTTTATATTTTTGCTTCTGTTTACAGTGGATTGGACGAGCGGGGCCACCAATGTCACAGTGATGGGGTTGGAGTCGGTAACAACTGTGGGTAGTTTGTTTCCAGCGCATGATTATCACTTTCGCGTGTTTGCTGAAAATGAAGTTGGACTCAGTGACCCCAGTGATGTTCTTCAAGTTACAACCAACGAGGAAGGTGAGAACTCCGAAATTCGTTATTTGTTCTTCTTTAAACGAAATTTTCATTTCACTTTTCTTCCAATTTACACCTAGTCGCATCGATTATTTTTCTTTTTTGTTCAAACTTGTTTGTTTTCTTTCCGTGTGATCGTTAGTGCCTAATGAATTTTTTCGACTGCAGTTCGATAATTCGTTGGTAATATGTGCAAGTGGCACCCGCAGATATCGCGAAGAGGTGGGGAGGAAGATGGATTGCCGTTCCCGCGTTCGAGTTTCATTTAACCCATTATTAATCCATGCGCGTTCGTTTTGCGTGACTGCTGCCGTCACCGTGCAATGACAGATTTCGCCCCCTCATTATCAAGCGAGGATAGTGAGCCAAGATTCCCGTTATTTGCTCTTTTTCCGTTTTGATTAAAAAGGAGAGATTTATCGTGTGTGCGCTTGCATGGCCGATGATCATCTTGTGAAACATGTTTCGTGAGCATTCCACCCACAACTCTCTCTCTCCTCCTCCTCTCTTCCCCACACGCTCAGACAGCAGCTGTTTCTTAGCCAAATAAATCTCTAAGCCGACCACTAACATGACGGAATGCAGAACGGTAAAGAATTACCAAGATATTAGCAAAGTTTAAATGTCTGAGATTTAAATTATTCAGTGCTTTGCTGTTTGCCTTAAAGAGCAGCGAAGAGAGAGAAAAGGCAATGCCGCGTTGAGTTTTAAGTACGACGAAGAAATGTATAACGTAGACGTGTAAGGTAATTAAGGGCAGGCATCCAAATGAAGTTGGAAATTGTGATCGTTAGGAATTTCTTTTATCCTGGTGGGGTTGCAATGGGTAATTTGGTTCATTTCGACTCATTCACATGTGCGCGCATTTGGCGGCTTTCCTTCAATCGAAGTGAGAGAGGCTTTGCTTCCACTTTTAAGCGTTGCCTTGGTTTCTACTACTGAAACACTTTTCATATGTAATTGAGAATAAATTGCTTAACATTTTCTGGTGGAATAGCACGGGCGACCAATTATTCCACTCTACCGAAAATCGTTTCTCCGTGTGGTGCGAATAATTTTGTTGCGTTTCTTTCTGCTTTTCAACGAGCGTTGGCGGCAAAAATTATTGCCGTTAAAACTTTTACTAAATCAATCCTGTGTTTTTATTTATCGAAGCGCCGAGCGGTCCGCCGTTGGACGTAAAAGTCCAGGCAACAGGTGCAACGTCCATTTTGGTCACGTGGAAGGTAAATTGAGGAATAAACGGCTCGAAAGTTTTGACAGAAACTTGTTAAAATAATAATCGCGTCCGTTCTGCTATTGTGACGTCGCACTAGAATATTCTCGTGGAGATTTGGCAACGAAACTATACCACTAAAATTGAAATTAAAAATTAAAATTTTATGCATTAAAAGCAGAACGTGATTATTATTTTAAACTTGTGTGTACATTTATGACCTAAAGTTGAAATTTAAGTAAATACTGTTTCGTCAATTTAATTATTAAATGGTTACTTAGAAAAATGTAGAATCTTGCACTGTCGGAATTCTTTCATCTCATGCGAAATTGATTGAGTTTTATTTCGAATAATTTACATGAGGTACCATTCGTGTTCGAGTTAATTTTCTAAATTATTGCTAAGTTAAATTTAACCGAAGCTCGAGGGGGCTGAAAAATACATTTCTATTTGTAATTTCATTTTTGGTTCGGGTTATATTTTTTTCCCCCGTTTGGGTGAAATTTAATTTATTGGTTTGGTAGCCTCCAAAGCAAGATGAGTGGAATGGCGATCTGCTCGGTTACAACGTGGGGTTTCGTCAACATGATGCGCACGATTCCTTCACTTTTCGCACGGTGGAATTGGCAACTGATCCCGATCAGGAGATGGCCCTTGAGCTGACCGGACTACGCAAGTTTTCCAAATACGGCGTGGTGGTGCGCGCCTTCAACCGCGTTGGTCACGGAACTAACTCGGATGAAGTCGTGGAGCAGACGGCGGAAGACGGTGAGTTTGCAATTTTTTTTCGTTTTTTCTTTTTTAAAATTGAATGAAGTATAAAATATTTACTGAGAAAGTGAGTTAATCTTAGTGGATTCGCTTTAAGATTGGGGTTTATCACGTATAGTAACATAGGGTGCAGATTTTAAGTTGGCTTCGTGAGTGATACAATCGCAAATCCACATCAAGGCACTGTTTTTAATTAAATTCTTGAGCAGCCTCAAACATGTAAATTTAATTACTCTCTTTTTTGTGTTTAAAGTGGATTGATGTCGGGAAATGTTCGAAGCAATTTATTTTGTTGTGAAAGATCACGAACCCACAGCCACTTGTTTTGTTTTTATTTTATTTTATTTTTTTTCAATGTTTTTCTTACGTTAAATAAAGTGGAATACGGAGTTTACTTGTTGTTTTTGTCTTTTCTTAATTACAGTTCCAGCGTTGCCGCCAGAAAACGTAGATTGCGTACCTCTGAGTTCTCAGAGTTTACAAGTTGCGTGGCAACCGGTTCCTTCGTACGCGGTACATGGATTACTGCAGGGCTACAAAGTGATCTACAAGCCGACGGAAGAATGGTATGGTGGGTAATGAGGAGGCTCGCGTGCATCGTCAATTTATATTTTCTGTTTTCAACTTTTTACGCCATTACTTTCTTAATTCAGACTTTTGAGTATGACGCCGGTGTTGTATTTTTTTCTCTCCCCCCATTTCTCGGTGCAGATGGAGTCGAGGCTGAGACTAAGATTACTTCCGCCCTCAAGACGATCATTCACGGTCTGGAACGGTTTAGCAATTACAGCGTCCAAGTGCTAGCGTTCACTCGTCGTGGAGACGGTGCCCTCAGTTCTCCCGCTTATTGCAACACTATGGAAGATGGTGCAGTTTGTTTTAATTAATGAAGAAAAGAATATTAAAGCCGTTTCTTTCTTATTTCCTCTTCTTTAGTGCCTGATACCCCTGCAGCCATTAAAGCTCTCATCATGAGTTCAGAGTCTATTTTAGTTGTTTGGAAGCCTCCAAACAATAAGAACGGTGCCATCATTAAGTATTCCGTGTACATGCGTTCTGTGGATCCAGGTAAAGAGGTAAGCTGATTTATATTTTTCCTCCTTTTTGTGTTTCGTCGCACGTACAAATTACAAAGTGCTTTTGTTCTATTTTCATTTGTCTCGAGATAGAATATCTTTATATTTGTTGTTAAACGCAGTAAATGTCGTCGTGCATTCTGCGTATGGGTTTCTTCTCTCGGGTTTTATTTTGTGAGTTCAACATTGTGACCCCGGCGAGACTCGAGTCATCATTTGCGCTTGAACAAAGACAATCTTGAAACTGACTTATCCGGAGTTTGAGGGCATTGTCCCTCGGGATTATATCCTGTGTTAAGAGCTCTTTTCATTTTGCCTGAATTGAGCAAAGGAGGAAGTGCCCTTGCTGCTTCTTAAAGTTGTTATCTTTATGTCAGCACACAATCTCCTTCAAGTACAATCATTTATTATTCAGATAACGCAGATTCAAAGGGTTAACAATTTTTGCAGAGTTTGCTGTAGTTTGTTTGATAAAAGTGTTTAATTATCGGCTTAACTTTTATTTCTCAGGAGACGGTGAAACAAGTGGTGCCTGGTACTCAAACGCACCACAAATTTACCGCTCTTCAAGAGACCCACAGATATGAATTTTGGGTGACCGCGTCCACATCCGTTGGTGAGGGTCAGAGCACTCACGTCGTTTCCGTAACCCTCGTGGGTCCACCAGGTAAAAGAACAAACTACGCGGTGTTAATGTTTCATGTGAAAAGTGAATCTCGTGGTGGAGAAAAGCGTATTATTCAATAAATGATAGAATGAGCGAGAAATCACTGAAGAAAAAATTAAAGACGAGAGGAAAAAGATTTGTAGTTGAGAGCTTGACGTTCGTTTCTCGTACACGAGTAATGAAGAAGAATGAGACGCGCTGTGTTGCTATTTCTCGTGTAAACCGAATTGCACAGTCGTTTATTAAACTGGTATTTCATCTGCCAACTGCCATTCTTCAAGGCTGTTGAATGACTTTTTTTTTGCTGAGTTTTACTTTATTTTTCTTTATTTCGTTCATCTTACTCTTCAATCCATCCTTCTGCTTCTGCCCGCAATTGGGCTGCGCTCGAATTGAACTTATCAGCAAGCAGCGATTGCACAACTGCACGTCCCTTTGCATCAGGCGAAGAGAGCGATCGGCATGTGCGAAAAATCGATCGTTACAATCTTTCTATCCCCTATTGTCCCGTTTCTTTTTCTGAGGTTTTGCTTCCCGAACAAAATGAAAAACCCGAAAGTAAAGTAAAGAAAAGCAGATTTGATATTTGGGGAGAAATGTTGCCACCGAGCGATGACCAAATTTTTATTTTCTTTTCCACCGAACGAAATTTAATTTCAATTGCAAAGCTAGCGAGTGGGTTGGAGATGATTGGAAAAAGTTTTTCCAACGTTTGGAATAAGTATCAGCTGCGGAAGAGATTTGGTACCATTTTAAACCGGTAGTATTTGTAATTGTAGGCGGTGGATTAAGCATGGCCCGTCTCTTGATTCACGATAGTAAGCACGGCCCAGTGCACCGAACGCCAAAAGGACGGTCGATTGAAGGATTACGTAAATCGTCTCAGCGCTCGGGGATGTGCAAGTGCCTGTCAACATCCATGTTGGTTGAGTCCTTCTTTCTGCATGAGGATTGTCCACCTCCGTTTCGCGGGGGATTTAGTCGCAAGCGACAAACGGAATTTAAAGCGTATTTTAGATTTAGATGGATCGTTCTCTCGCAACGACTTAGGTACTTATCGGGTGCAGAAAATATTTCAAAATACTTTTTGTTTTATTTTTTGTTGTTGTTTAAAGTTGTTTGTAAGTGCGCTACTTTAAATTTTCGGTGATGCGAGCGAGTTCATGACTCGTCACTTCAGAAGTGACACGTGGTTAATTTATTGTGATGCAAGAAACATGGCGAAAGTGTGTATTCTTAAAAATCACCTGATGCAAAACGTCAGTTTATAATTGACGTGAAAGGCACTGCATAATAGATCATTCACGAACCGTGTGTGCAAATGTTATTTTGGCGAATGAATGCTAGAATTGATTCGCTCAACATCGAACGGAATATGAAAAGAATTTTTTGTGGGTTTTTTTTCCTTTTTTCGTGGAGTTGCCACATGACATTGAGAAGGTTGGGGGATGCTCATTTGTCATTGTCATACGATGAGGGAGAATTCGTTCGGAAATTCACATTTTCAAACGCCAAATGGAGAAAAAGTGTCATTTACTCGAACTTCCTGAAGTCAATTGCAGCGAGGAGTCTTGGCAGCAAACAGAAAGACGTCTGAAGAGAAAAGGGAAGAAAAGTGACAAAGGAGTAGAATAAATGTTTGTGGGAATGGTACCATCCGGGTTTTGTTTAACGCGAGAAACAACCGGGGAAAAAAAAATTTAGTTTTTTGTACAAATGGCAACGAGTACTTATTTTTTTTGTTTGTTTCAGTTGCCGCTAAAATCGCTGCTTTCGACACGACGATTGTGACTTCACTCGGATCTGACGTCATTTTATCCTGCTGGGCGGTTGGAATTCCACTTCCCGACCGTGAATGGAAAGCGCGGTATTAATAAATACCTAAAATTCCACTTTATTGTAATTGGATATATTTCATGTAGCTTATTTATTTTGGCAGGGGTCAATTACTGGAGAAGAACGATCGTATTCAATGGCTCCCAGATGGAACTCTCACAATAACCGACATTCGTAGTTATGATATTGGCAACTACACATGCCACGTATGGAACAGTCACGGCGTGGATGACGTTACTTACATAATAATTGTTCAAGGTACGAATTGGTTAGAGTTTTTTGTATCGAATTCATTCGAAATAAGGCAATTTAAGCACCCGAATGACGATCCAATTTTGCGATCCAATCTCATCTTTATTCCCTGACCGAGCGCGTTAGTCGTTGCGTGAAGGAAACCAAACAGAAGTGAGTTTGGGAAGAGGGGCGGTGAGAGGGTCATTAAGCTCCAAAAAGGATTCATTACGATCCTTTGGTCTAGGTGTCTGTCTTCATGAGAAAAAAGGCGCGTCCAGGGAGCAATTAAGGGCCATTTCCTTACTAAAAGTTCTTTTTAACAACCGTATTTAGTGCAGCTCACGAATCACGATTGTCACGAGATGGAGGCTCTTGGCACGCATCTCATGATCAAAGAACGGTACAACTGTCGTCAAATTACTCGACCCGAGCAAATTACGGCTTAGGATTAGTTTCAAAGCCATCAGAGAAAGAAAACTTGTAATCCGAGATGTGGCGAATTTGTTGACAAGCTCGACAAAATGTTGTGCGATAGAGGTTAAAATGAAATCAAACGCGGTAAAGTTTTTTTGTGTTCGCTGAGTGGTCATTACGCAGTGGAGTAGTCGTGACGTTAGTTTGAGCTTTGGGCGATGTCGTTGCGTTAGACGCGGAGTGGTCAGTTGCTATAAAAGACTAAAACTGAGACGATGATCCTCAAACCACGATGGCGTCTTCATTCATCAGTGTTTTCTCGAGAAGCGCGTGACACGTCCCCTGTTGGCTGTAACGTTGTTGTCCGGTTGGATCAATACGTGTCCAGTCTAATAAAGGCAATCTCTGGTAAAGAAGAAACTTCATTAGGAAGGGCGGGCAATCAAATTACAGCGCCAGTGATAAAAGTCCTGTAGGATTTTGGTAGACTGAACAAAGAATTCTCGCGAGGATTCGACTTACTGGGGTTTTTTTTGTTTTATTAATTTCGCAAACAAATTTAAGTTGTCGGATTTAATCAATTTTTTTTGTTTAGTTAGTTTGACCGGTTGTAAACAATATTCTGTTAAATTTTCAGTTCCTCCAACTCCGCCTCTGCTCACTATACCTGAAGTAACAACTGATGCTATTGTATTGAAGTGGTCACCTGACAAGAACGAAGGCATGCCTATTTTAGGTAAGTAAACAGGATCGATTTATTTTCAATAAATTTTAAAGGAGTTCGTTAAACATGTAGTATGGAGCGAATGAGAAAATTGTGACACTGTGATGTTTTTTTAATCTGTAAACTTTCAAAATTGGATTTCTGTGCCTGCGGGTTTACAAGTATTTGCAGAATTTTCTTCGGTGATTAAGCGATGTAGAGAAAATAAACTTGTAAAAGCAAATTTAGATAAATTGGATAAATATGCAATGTTTTTAAAGTTGAAATGGCAATCGTCGTAAATAGCGAACGTTGTAGGCGAATTGTAAATAATTCTTACATGTAATTAATATTCACACTTGAGGTTTTGATAATTTTTCAGGCTATACCGTACATTTTAAACGTGAATACGGTGAGTGGGAGGAGATATTTCTCGGCGCCGAATATCTTACGTACACGCTGTTCAATTTGGAGTGCGGAACCAGGTATCAGATGTACGTAACTGCCAGAAACAAAATCGGCGTTGGAGATGGATCGTCCATTCTCACTGCTCGAACTAAAGGGCTAGGTAAATAAGTGATATCTCTCATCGCATTCATTATTCATTAACGATTGTCGACAAACAGTCCCTCCAGTCCCACCTCGCGAAAAATTGATAGAAGAGAGCACCACTTTCGTCACCTTGCACCTATCGACGTGGTATGAAGCAACTGCGTGTCCCATTCATTATTTCGTAGTCCATCATAAACTCAGAGACGAGACCATTTGGACGTTAGTTTCGAACAACGTTCAACCGCAACAAAACCAATTCGTCATTCCCGATTTAACACCAGCCACATGGTACAGACTCCGAATCACTGCGCACAATAGCGCGGGTTCTTCAGAAGCGGAATACGATTTCGCTACTCTCACCGTAACAGGAGGTAATCGCATCGATTTTATTGGTGAAGGTATTGATCAGTGGTGAGATATATCTGCTTTCCTTTTTTTGTAGTGACTCTAGCCTCGGAACCTGCAATCAACGACGCCCCCGAAACGGGTTCTCGCCCTTGGGATGTTCGCGTGGTAGCTTCGGTCTCCGGATCGACGATCATCGTTGTCATTGTGGTAGCGATTGTCTGTTTCTTAACTCAAAGACGTGGATCTGATAATCATAAAGAACCGGGTACTGAAAGTCAGTGATGCTGGAGACATTGCAGCAAAGTTTAATATTTTTTTTCTTTTTCAGTTCGTGATGAGCATTACGAAAAGGCTCCGGCAGAACCCACTTGTAAAACATATACTACTAATAATTCTACGTCTGGCAGTTTTACGTATCTGCTAACGAACAATGATCGTCCTCGTGGTCATGTTATCACTGAAGCTAATCGAGAAGGTACCGTATTTGACTTAAGTGTGATAAAATATAATTCTTTAAATATAATTTTCTTTGCAGGTGGAGTTCACGATGATGCCTGCCCTTACGCAACTTTTCAACTCGCAGAAACCAAACAAAGTTCTAATAATTCGGCTGAAGAAATGCGAACATTCAGTAAAAGGCATCCTGTAAGTTAAATAAATACGTATAATTTAAATTCCAACGCTATTCCAGATTTACTTTTTTTCTCAATTAGTCCGAACTGGAAGAAATTTATTCTAAAGTTCGAAAACCACCTTCAAATTCTCGATCCAGGACTCAGTATGCTTATCCAGAGAGTCAAGGTATTTGAATACGAAGTATATTTTTCTTCTAATTATACGTGTGTTCTATTGTTTTTATTTTCAGCATACGCGAGCCCCGAGCACAAACCACTCGAGGGCACAATTCTCATCCCTGAATCAACGCTTCAGATAAGATCGCGGCATCAGTGTACACCTGGTCTTTGTGATCACGGTACGAGAATAATTTTATAGACTCGTTTCTGTAACAAACAATTTACCAACACAGTTCCAGATTTATTGGAACACGGACCAGAATCAGGGTCTTCCAACGAACCGTCACCAACGTTAGATAAATCAACGCCTTTCCTGCCACAGCTCAATCGAGGCCGAACCACAAGCCTTACGCCAATGCGACAGACGAGGCCGAATAACAGGTGAGATGGCGACGTGCAAAGATAAATAATCGAATATTTGCGATGATATTATTCACGAAAAAGGTTTTACAATGGCCAGCAGCCTCAAACGACAGAGACCACGCTCATCTTCCAAGATGGCCTAGAACTCTATCTTCCGTACTACGAAGACCACAACACGTATACTAACGCAGACTGCACTCGGGAGCGAGTTTACCACCCTCAGTGAAATCCGGGTCTTAAAGCTTGAAGGAAATATCATTTTTGTTGTGTATCCGATACGCATGTACTCTGAACTTCTGTGAAGTTCGGAGAAAAACAGTAAACTGCAGAACGAATTGTCGCGTTAATGGTTTGCTACTTTGTAATAAAGCAAAACAAGAAATTTCCATTGCTTTGCATCTTTTTTAACACCTTTGTCACGGTAGTTACAACTTAAGACCAGTTGAGAGCTTCATACCTTCGGACACTGCAGGTAAATTTGTCGTAAAATTAGAAGTTCGATTTCGGAATAATGTAAGGATCTAAATGTGCATCCGATTATGTAAAAAAATCAGCGTCAAAATTTTTGGCCATTTTTCGAAAAAACACCAAGACTAACCCCTTAGAGTTTTTTCAAAAATCGTCAAAAAATTTTGTGCCCTTTTTTTTTGCATATTCCGATTCGTTTCGATCTACTGAGTTGATTTATCACGTTTTTTT